>VYZR01006562.1:29548-50956 GCA_013400675.1 Oxylabes madagascariensis
TGTGTAAAAGAAGCTATAGGTTTTTATTTGTGTTGAAATACCTACAGATTTTTCAGTGAAAATTAATAAAACCCGGAATTAAAAGAACAAAGGGGATATGCGCTGAGTATTTTTTCTATTTTTCAGTAAATGAAAAATCTGTTGCACGTTTCTCTTTGTGTCTAGAAAAAACAATTTCTTGTCTAGCCCCTGTGTGTATGTAAAACACCTTGCCCTTTCCCCTCTCTGATGTTAAGATTTATAGNTATAACTTTAATTTTTAGAAGAACTGTATGAGCATGAAAATTGTGTCCCACGGTAACCCTCTTGCTGTATTTAATTTCTTTGTTTTTTGCTAAAAACATTTAGCTTCCTGGTTTCTGATCTGACATGACCTGACATAGTATTCACGCTTCAGCAGCCATCTATCTTGGCACACTTTGGGTTTAGCTAAGTGAAGAGACATTTTCTTTCACGCTCAGAATGAAAATTGAAAATGTGAAAATTTTCTGTGAAAATTGGTGAACAAATCCAGTGGTAGTGGGGAGAGAGGCAGAAGTAGAGGCAAGAAAGGAAGGAGCCATAAAATTCAAAGAACCTTCTTTCAAAGCCAAGTTCTCCCCAAAGCATGCTTCATCTCTCTAACGTTGGGAACACACTTCGGGTGCTTAAACTGACAACCTAGTCACCTCTGAAAACCTGATCTGAGCTAGGAGGTGAGCCCTTCAGTGGCAGCTGAAGAGAGCCTCAGACTATGGATCAGTCATTACTGCAGGGCTTTTGGTATCTCTGCCCTGGTCTGTGGAATCCAAGCATGGGTGACTCCATTATACTCAACACACTCCATCACCTTGCCCTTTGATTAATCTCAAACTTGGCTGGTTCTTTCAAGTTTCAGCTCTTGAGTAAGATCTGGAACATCTCTTGGGCTACACTCGTGGCAAACGTGTTGGGGTGTAGACCACATGTGTGATGGTGATGGGGGGAAAATAATAGTATGTGGAAACTTCTCTCTCTCCCCTCCACCCTCTTTGTCACCAATCCATTTCCATGGTTTAACATTTGTGATCTGAAGAATCTGTTCCACAGGCCCTATTTCTGGCTCACTCTGCAAGTTATTCTGTTTAACAGGCCTTGCCAAAAGTGGTTGATGATAGCATGAGGGAGAAGTCTAATGGCTTTCAGCTACACTATTCACATGAAACCCCTGCTACAGAGGCTGACATTAAGTGAAATTACTGCTGAATTAGAACATTCTCATCTCATTCAGTGGAACCTGTTCTTACTGAGGTGCAACATCCTTCCCCCAGTGGCAATGCATGCCATTAAACTGTTGAAGATCTGCAAATCTTCCCAATTTACGGCATTATCTAGCAAATGTTTTTGCTTTGCTGAGTATACTAGAGATATGCTCTTTCTACTTCACTGAACTAACTAAATCCCAGGCTTCTAGTTTGGGGTGGGCTTGGGGTTTTTTAATTGAGGTTTTTTTGCACTGTAGGTGGCTTGGATCTAGGAACCTCAGGTAAAGTATCACTCATGTTGTCTGTGATGCCTGAAATGAGGTAAAAAAGGCTATTTCCAGCACTATCAAAAAATGATTGTAAGGAGACTCCAGAACTTCTTGAGGAAAGCAGCCTGTTGGCAATGCTGGTTAAAACTGGGGAAATCTACTAGAAGGTCATGAGAATTCATTGATGAGAAGCAGAAAGGTAGGAATGGGGACAAGGTCACATAAGCACCGCTAATGCCTCATGCCCCTGGCTCCTGAAAGCTTAGCTGCTCCTGTTGGAACTCCAAGGGGCAGTTTCAGTGCCAATACATGAGGTGGGAGGGGGTAACCCTATGACCAAGGAGAGCAATTCTGCTGCTCTGGTAGGGTGTAGATCTAATCTCCTCACTGCTGACCCATGAAAGGGCAGAAAACCGGAGTTTTTCTTCTGAGATCCTTACCAGACTGCAATTCTGATTAGTTGTGGCTGGGCAAGAATGCCAGGCTTCATTAGGAATTTCATCCTTTTGAAATTCCCCAGGAGCCAAGCAAGGATAAAAAGAGCATCTACCAAACAGGGACAATAATGAACATGTAGGCTGCTGGCAACAACATGCAGAGTGAGGTACATCCTGGTGTTGCTCCCTAATATTCTCCATTAACAGCCCACAGGCATCCTGGGGAAGGAAATACAGCAGACCAAAGGCCAGAGAACAGACAAAACAGGAAAGGTACAAGCATTCAAGACCTCTTGCGAATGAATCTGATTTATTAAAATGTATCCCACCTTCAGACAGAAGCTTTATCAGGTGCCCTCCTGACCCTTCATCCTTCTGTCTCTCTGCTTTAAGCCTGTTGCCTAGATGGGAGTTCTGCCTTGGCATTTGGAATATCTCATTTTATCAAACTTGCTTGTTCTTTGACTAGATCTTTTTCTCATGCCCCTTCAATTTGAGCCAGCTGAATTTTGCTTGGTCTCCACTATTTCTTTTTCTGCTGCCAGTGAGTATGGGAATGGAGGAGTTCGCCTTCTTTTTGTCATTTCTGTAACTCCTTCCAAGCAGCTGGAATTTATTTTAATAAAGTTCATTTCAATGGAGCCTGGAGCCATAATACATGAGGCTGTGATCTCAGACGAGCTCATAATTTAAGTAGGGTCAGCTCTGGTCGCTGCATGCATAGGAGACCTCCAAGGACACCCTGTGTGCTGCTCAGCCTGTGCCAAGGATGCAGCGACTGCCAGACTGTGCCTGCCCAGGAGGCTGTCTCCTTTGGTATGCTGTCTCTGGCCACTGCCAAATGCTTCAGAGGGAGACACACGATCCCTGCATTGGGCGAGTTATTCTTAACTGATCTTAAGCTCCTTCTAGACCTTTGTGACATGAAGCTGCTGCCCTACTGTCTCACGTGTGCAAGGGTAGCTGGGGGCACTGGGTGCTGGCTGCTTACACAACGCCTGGGCCACTTGCTGACAGTCATACAAAAGGCTGCTCTGCCACCAGCCCCATCCCAAACTACACTGTCTGTCCCGAAGGGTGAATGCACCACAAAGGTATATTCACTTTGTGAGGGAAGGAGCCAAATTGAATATACCTTTTGCAGTTGTCCCCCTGAAGCTAGATAGTAAGTATGTGTTCTTAAAAGGTAAATAGTCTTGTCATAAAGACTCCAAAAGATAGTGACCTCAGCTGTTATGCTGTAGTAGTTCTGACTTCCCGGAAATTACAACTTATTTAAATAAGAAAGAACTTCTCTTGTTGAACTTAACAGCTGTTGGTTCACATTATGTCTCTGACAGAAAGACTGAAACGCCTGTCTGCTTGCCTCCTCCGCTTATTAAATGCTTTTCTGTGTGTAAATCCCTATATTCAGCAATTATGTCACCTCTAAAACTTCTCTTCTGTAGGCTGAATTAATTGAATAGAATAAGCCTTACATTTGAAGTCTTGTTTTCCAGTTCTTGTGGTCCCTACTACAGATAGCCCACCTCAGCGATAAAGCCTATGTGCTTTAATATCCTGCAGCGTGTTTTTAATTCAGTTTACAATAAAATCCACTGATTAGCAGTAAAATAATCCTTTAGGCTATGTTTGACAGTGGTTTTTCTTCATCAGTGAACCTACTAATTTAACCTTTCCCCTCCCAAGTTGAGGAAACTCCCAAAAATACTAAACATTTTTTCCTGTTAACATTTAACAGCTTTTCTAATACCTTGATCTTGACTTAGTGTTTAAAGCAACTATGAGACATGGTCTTTTTTTTCTGGAATAGCATGATGTGGAAAGACAGGCCCTCAAAGAGCAGGAAGGCCTCCAGGTCAGGAACTCTCAAAAGCTGTCCTGTGACCTTCCCACTACAGAGGGATGTACCAAGCTCAGGAGAAGCCTCTTTCCTTTTTTTATAGTCTCTGGTGGTGTTGAATGAGATAGGAGTATTTGTTTTCCTTCTCTTGTTTTTCTAGTCCCTTTTCCTCTTGCCGTGGTGTGCTACTTCACCAGCTGTGGAATCAGAGTTTGCACAGAGATATTATTCACCAAAAGTTTAAATTTGTAGCATTGCTCTGCTTCTCACTTCTCTTTCTCGATGCCTTTTCTTTTGCATAGTTTCAAGATTATCTCAAATTTCAGAAGAAACCAACTAGAGTCAAATGCTGTTTGAGCAGGCATTATGTGGGCTTTTCCACTGACAAAACTGATAACATTTCTCATTTCTGACGAGAGATTCATTTAGTGACTCTCTTCAGTTTTTTTCTCAGCCTAGGAATCTGCTATGTGCCTGGAGTGCCGAGTGTTTCAGTTTTTATTGGTTTGAACGTGAAGCACATCAATAATAGCCTCTATATAACAGACAGGCAGATGCTAATCTCCAAGTCTCACTTGACTTTGAGTTTGTTTGGTATCTGAATCTAAGTCTGCAAAGGGACTGTGATGAAACGTAGTGTTAATGCTTGTCACTAATTAGCTTCCTCACCTTCTCAGTGTCTGTCTGTGCCATCACCTGAGAAATAGTGCTTGCACGGTGTCAGGAGTGGCAAATATTCTGGATCTGAAGTTCTGTCTGGGCAATGACAAGGACTCGGCCAGATGGTTTTGCTTGAGAATGACTGGATGTACTCTGTAAGGGCTGTGTTTTATTTTCTTCCTGCAGCAAAGAAGATACTTTTTGGCATCCAGCCTGCATTTAGTTATAATTTTTCCTGGGATTAGAGTCCAGGGTGTATTGCAATATCTCTTGTATTTTGTGTCGGTATCAGGAGGCTGTCTCTGATTTCAGGTGTGCTACAGGAGCTTTCTTAGTAGCTATTAGGTGTCCTGGATGAGAGGGCTGAAGTGGCAGAGACTGTTGTTCTACTTAAATGGTTGATGCAGGAGAAAGGTACACTGAGTGGAGTCAAACCAAATGGAGAGTGGGAGGAAGCTGAGTCAGAGGTTCTAAACATGCATCAAGAAGGAAACTTCAAACATTTTTCTCCTTCTCTTTTGCCGAAACAAATAGAATTCTGTAATGACCTCAGATGTGTTGTGTGATTGGGCGTGGATGTGGGTGACTCTGTGAGTGTCTCCATAACATGCTACAGATGTTTTTCTGTTTGCTTGCTTGCTCTGGACATTTTGTCCAGTTCAGCTTTGTATTGTTTTCCAGACTATTATAAAATAACTCATCCTCAGGCACTGGGCACTACTTGGTGGAGGTATAGCATCCACTGATTTTCCATTTACCACCTCTTGAGATTAGGAAGAGCTGCCTTCCTATGCCAGAGTGCACCAACAGGCTCTGCAACATTCCCTGCCCCCAGCAATGGTTTTGGCTGCCTGTGCCCAGGAGCAGGTCTGCTATGTGCAGCTGTAACCTGGGGTGAGATGCTGTGAAACAAACTGGGTGAGATCTGTGTGGAGCCTTGGCAGGGTCCCTCCCTGGAGAGGCCTGGGAGAGTGGTGAGAGCCACTGCTAAACTCAGGCCCTTTGTCCTTACTGGAGCTGTGTTGTGCATATGCCTGACTGTGTTCCTACTCCCTGGTGACTGGAATTCATAGCCTGACTCAAGAGCTGCCTTGCCTTTGCGGACTTGTCTGGCAACTGCTGGCCTGAGTCCAACCCTGATCAGAGTCACTGGACATGCTCTGCTTCCTTGCTCCTGCACTGCAGCCCTGCACTCGTGGGTGGAAGCACTGCCCTGCCTGCCCTGCTGTCACCCTCAGCCCTTGCAGAGCAGCCCTGTCCTCTGCTCTGACACCCTCCATCTGGCAAAGCTACAACTGAGATATGCAGGGCATCCCAAGCTTGTACTAATAAAACCTTTACAACATCCCTCACCACGATGTGTTTTTGAAATGCATCCAAGAGGTTAAAGGCTTGATTTGGAGTACTAATCACCTCCTTTCCATTAAGCCAAGATTTTTTGGTGGTGTTCAAGCTTCCAGGGAAAGGAAAAGCCTATATCAGAGATGGAGGGAGACATTTGAAAAACAAGATTGGCTTTTCATACATAATATCACAACTTCAAAGTCCACTAGCTAGCACCAGTAGCACATGCTTTATTTCAAAATTGTTCCATGTGATGGAGTATTTTGAGAGGTCATATATACCTTTTGTGGGATTGTTTAAATATATTTGGTTTATGGAAAGTCAGTTATCAGCAGTCCCAGCCTCAATGCATTAATGAGTGATGCAAACTGTACAATAGGTACAGTATCTCACAGTGCTCTGCGCAGTTATTCACAGGGTTCTACACGTAGAGTGTTGTAAAATAGGACCTCTTTATAGCTTTTATTTCCAAATAACACTGACAGCAATTCAGAGATCTTACAGTTCCTGTGAGAGAAGTCTTCCAGCAAAAAATAGGAATTGCTCTGGTTGTCTTCCATGTAGGCTGGGCCGAACTTACTTTACCACAGCCTTTAGAAAAGTATTTTCCAACTGCTCCTTTTTTTCTGACCAGAGAGTGATAACAGAGGCTGAAACAAACCATCTTACAGGCCACTGGAGGAGATAGAAGGAGGCCATGTGAAGAGGGGTTTTCTGGCTGTGATTCCCTTTCTTGCTTCCAAAGCCCTTGTCATATTCTGCATTCCACCTAATCCCCCAGATTCAGATGCTAGCACCACTGGGGCAATCTATGTGTCCTTTTCCAATCAGCAAATGGAGTAGCTTGCTAGCTGGGGATGACTGACTCCTACTGCCCAGAGATTCTCTTGACTGCCAAGACAACCACACTGACTGAATGGACTTTGCTTGGAGTAACAAGCCCTGACTTCTACGATGAAGCAGGTAAGGGAGGAAGAATACAGCAACTGAACTGATTCCTGACTTTCCAACATGTAAGTATCCTAAACTGTGGGAAAAACTCATCCACGCTTCTTGAAGTCTCCACAATCTCTTCTTTGTGTCCTCTTTCAGGGCAGAACTGACAGGAACTGAGACAACAATCAGCTTGTGTACTTAATTAGTGCAATTTCCCTTGAGTGGCCTGCTGCTTTTGGGCATAGATATAATCTGCTGTGCATGACATCCATATCACAGATATTTGGAATAAAAGGTGGGAAAATATCTCCTTTTTCAGTGTGCTATCTCATCCATTCCTGTTTGGTCACTGGAGGTGTCCTCTACAGTCAAAATAGGACTGGGAGAAAGTACTGATGGGAGCTCAAAGGCACAGCCTAATGTATCTTGCCAAAATAAGTACTTGGTGAAAGGCATGGAACTTCTTTGTCTCTGTAGTCCCTCTTCCATGCAGCAGAATCTGGGTAAGTGGTTCTGTGTGACTGCAATTAGAAAGTCCATGCCTTTATCTACAAGGAAGTTCTAAATACCAAGAATATGAATCTGGGAGAAGCTTGAAGTTCCATACAGATATGGCAGGACCAGCAACTCAAGAAGCAGTTAGAAGTGCATCACTGAAAAAGGAAGTTTATTATGTAGTGAGCATTGCATTTGTTTAATTCTGCAGACACGTAGTATGGAATCAGACACTTGAGATGAGTCCCAGTTCACCAAACCCACTTGTTTTACTGTATCCACACCGCTACAGACCCTCAACTTGACCCCTGGGCAGCAGTAGTGTGGACATGGATATTCCCTGCCTGGTGCCTCCTTGCTGTGGCCTTGCAACATAGGACTACATATCAAATTTCAGTGGGTATTTTTCCTAGTTCCTTTGAAATGCTGGCACTCACTGAACTTTGCCCAATGACTGCAGTACACAGCTACAATTTGTCTTCTGATAATCTCCCTCTTGGCCATTGGGACCATTTAAGAGCAGAGTTATCTGCCTGTGGTCCATTGTTCTACACGCGTCAAGAGTGAACTTGTTTGGTTAAGGCCTTGAGCCTTATCCACAGCCTGGGAGGTGTCCCTGCCCATGGCAGGGCAGGTGAGACTAGATGATCTTTAATGTCCATTCCAGCCTCTTAAGACTCTATGATTCTATGATTGTTAAAATTATTTTTCTATGCCCTCTTCTGGTCCCTTTCTACAGGACAATCACACCAAGCTTTGTCATTTTCGAGTGTAGGGGTCTGGGATCAAAGCAGCTGAGATTGATCCTGCTCCTATAAATTAGCTCTTTTGACCAATGCTCAGGAGAGTCTTGTTCACACAGTTTAACTGCATTTGGACATGGGGAGGTGAGGAGGTAGCTCAGCTCACCCTGACTCAAACGTGAGTGTAGTTTGTTATGGTTCTACACATCTAGCTACTACTGTCAGCAATGGCTAATTCTACAATATGGTGTCAATTGCTCCACTTCTTTTCTTATCTAGTTCCTTTGTTCCACACTTCAAAAACATCATTTATTAAACTCTGTTCCCACTTCTCAGTTACTGCCATTCCTGTTTCAGGGAGCAACCTGCATTGTCATAAGGAGCTGTTGAAAACTTCGGGGGAAGTTTAATCACAACATTAATTTAGAAACTAGTAAAATATGAGGGATAGTATTGCTTCCCCTGGGGATGAGGAAGAGTTAACAGTTTGAAGACAGTCAAACGCTGACTTTAAATGGGGCTGCAGCCCTTTCAGAATCAGCTGCTCTTTTTTGATAGGTTTTTGAATGGGAGGACTTAAAGAGGCTTCTAAGTAGCAATTTGGAGGGTAAGTATTAACTAATGGTTGATACTTTATTACAGTGCTAGAGGGCACTGTACTGTTGAAGGTACTGTTTATGGATCAAATATAATAGCTAGGAGCTAGACAGTTTAATGGCTTGAGATTCCTTTGCATGTTTTGTTAAAGAGACATGTTAATCCTGACAGTGTTGTAACTCATAATAATTGCAGTCTTCCTGTCTCAGACACTCTCTGTGTTTAATTCTTTGTTGTTCTGACCCCGTGGACTCCTTTCTTCTGAAGATGTGCAAGAAAATGTAAAGTGCTGCCATTCTGGGTAGAAAAACATTCTGCATTTAGTTTGCACTGGTGCAAATGTCTGTATGTGGTTCAGGCCACATGAACTCTGCATTTGCTTGTCTAAGTACGACTGTGGGCAACAGCCCTCCATGGAAATGGTCCTCTATCCAGTTAGATCAGCTTTGGAGTTGATAGATAAGGATGAAATGAACTTCTAACTGCTGTCACTTCAGATAAGCACAACTTAAAGCCCTTTTTACAGAATGCCACCCGTTGTCTTACAGCACTATCAGAAAGCTGGTGCTCATCACTGTGACTAAACAATTCTCACCTTGTGCACTTCAGTGTTATGTGTTTCTCTGGGGGAAAATAGTTTCATCTCTGCTGCTGAACTTTTAAATTGAAAACAGGAAATAGTGACACTATCTGAAAATTCATACCTTGTCTACAAATTTTTTGAAAGTTTTGTTCACACTTTTTTCTGCCTAAGATGTGGTTTCATAAATGAAACATTCATACATTTGTCTAAAATATTAAAATAGTTTTATTTTTAGATTAGAATTCAATTTCAAAGTTAAATATTCACTTTTTAAAGTTTGTCTGTTTTTTCTCTTATTCTCACTTTCATTTTTTTCTTACTAGAAAGAGAAAAAAAAAGGAAGTTGGGGATTTTGCCTGCTTTTTAGAAATATTTGTAATGATCAAATTTCCTACAACTATTTCTTTTCTTCATAAAAGTTTTGAAAACCCAATTTCTAAGTTTTCACTTAGAAATTTTTAAAGTAATTTGACTAGTTCTCTTTCTGAACTTCAATCAGTGTTATCATGTAAGTTCTTCCTGTATAATCAAAACATGAGGAAAATTATGTTATTGCTGTTTCTGACCATCACCAAAAATATCAGTCCCAGACAGTGATATCATGACAGCAAAGCAAACCTTGAATGATGAACAGTCTGTGCCTTTACATGGTCCCAAATAGAAATACACACAGTTAGCAGATCCATGAAATCTACTGTCCAGAAGATTTGTTGCAATGGGTGAAAGTGTCTTAGGAAAGAGTTTTCTGGCAGCAAGTGTGTTGTGGGTTTGGAGTTGGGTCACTGCCCAAGTGCACTGAAGGGACAGCATGAAACTGAAAGTTAGGGAGACCCAAAACTGTGAGGGCAAGCACCACCAGGTAGATGTTCCTATAAAAATAGTAACTTTTATTGCCATTTTCTTTTGCTGCAATTTTTCTTTTCCAAGTTGTGTGAATTAACTCGAAAGGAAGAAGATCACACTGGACACCTGAACTGTCTTCAGTGGCCTTTCCTACCTTTCAGAATATGACTTCTTTCTTCACCTTGCATGGCTGTGCCTGCAAATCCCATCTTGCACATTCCCAGGCGCCTGTTTCCAGTGCAATTTCTGCTTGGCAATGAACTGCTATTTTTTCTGCTTCCCCTCCCATCCCCCAGCTCATGTTCTAAGCAGCTGTGAGGCGGGCTGATCCGTCTCAGGAAAAAATCTAGCTGTTGGCCTGACAGAGGAAGAGAATTAGCTCTCTGCACTGCTCTGCATCCCATGGTCCATTCTTCTTCTTTCCTTTTCCCTTTCCGTTTTCCCTTTCATCTCAGCTTATCTTTTTATTTCCCTGCTGCTGCCTTAGAAACTTTGGTGCTCTCTCATTTTATTTTCCCCACACCCATCTTCATGGATTGAAGACTGATCAGAATCATGAAGGAATTTTTTCCAAGTCCAAATAATTGTTTTGAGAAGTGGCTGGTAATTTCTTACATATTGGGTTTTTCTAAGGAGATACTTTACAATTATGCTGGGTTTGATTAAAATGGCAGCTCATACCAGAGAAGTGAGAAAGATACCAGTTGAGTCTGACATTCACCTGGAAGGTAGACAAGGAAATTGAGGGTGGATTTATAATGTTTCAGGAAGTTTCTTCCAAGACGTATGCATCTCCCTCTCTAAAATACAAGAAACATCAATGATTCCCACATACTAGAAAATGGTTTCCTTACTAGCTGTTGCACATCTGTGATCAGTTTATAAGGGTTTCATTTTGGTCTTAGCTCCTTATCCTACAGTACACTGAAGTATTTAAGTTGTTTTGGTTTGTGACACTGCCAGTGGCTACAATCTTTATCCACAAAATCTTTCTTGTAGGAGTTCTCATCATTTTGTTTTGCAGCAGATGACATAGTCTTGGTTGTTACAAGAACTTGCAAAACTAGTGGACTAAGACAAGGAAGATGAAGATTGGTGCTCATTAGGAAGGCTCAGGTAACAGTGACTGCAAATGCTCCTCATTAAGGAGTATGTGTTCCTGGTTTTCTGGCTTACTCGACGCCCTCATAGCACAGTTATGTGCTCCTGGGTGCCATTTCAGTCCTATGATTTACCCTTTTCACAAAATGTAGATTAATAATGGGATGCTGGCCAGCACACAGGGAAGCAGGCTAATGGCTGAGAGCGGGAAATAGCCAATTAAAGGATCAAAGTCAGGGAAATTAAGCCTTGAGAGGAAAGGGCACAAATAGGGTGGGGTTGGGAAGAGCAGGGTAGTAGTGGCCCTCGGGGGACGCACCAGAGTAGGAAATGGGACCAGAATAAAAGCAGCTGAGGGCAAAATGCAACTGCTATTGTAGGAATTGTCTTAGAAGGGAGAGAAGCAGCACAGGAAGGGAGAAACGGAAAAGCTGTGTAATATGTACACCGATTTTGAGAGTTGTTTAGCTACTGCACCCGCAGGGGTGCTCACTGTGAGCCAGGCTGTGCACACAGAATTTCCCAGGTGGTTCAGCACCTGCATTAAGTGCTTGCAAGCTCCTGCTTCCCTTCTTGGCACCACTCCACTGCCCCTTAGCCTCCTTCCTCGCTGCTAGTGCCTGGATCCCTCCCTCACATGGTTCCTCCCAAGCCCCTGTCATCTCACTTCTGCTTTTGAATTAATGCTTACTAACATCCTTACTGATATTCCCCTGCTTTCGACAAGCTAGATCCTTCATTTTACTGCCTTAAGCATATGTAGATGTGACCCCGCTTAACTAAACTAGCTATTTTCAACTTGGTGCAGCATGGCAGTGAGAGCATTCCTGCTTTGGAGTGGAGGGAGCCTACACTTACCCTGCTGAAGCCAACAGGAGGTGGCTTGAACAGCACTGAAACAGGACATTCCAAAGAATGTGCTCATATTGTGCACAGAGTGAAGTTACCCAAGAGACACTTCTGTCATAAAAGGGTTTTTATGGAAAATGAGATGTTTACAAAACAGGGAAAGTACTGAAATATTTGTTTGGGTTGATTTCCCCCCCTGACTCATTTAAATAGCAATATGCAAAGCAAAGTAATTTTTCTTGTATGTCACACTGTTTCATTAAGGCACTAAAAGAAGACACTTGATCTAGAAATTAAGATAAGTTGCTTCAATCAGTACTAAGTAGCAGGTGCCCTTAGTGATTAAATGTAATAGAGTATTTCCATTATTCTATTAAGCTTTATGTCAGCAGTTGTCATAGTTCCTCTCATATCCTGAAATACTGTGAAAACGCATTCAGAACAACATTTCAGGATTTTGGAATGAATGCTTTCTGAGAGTGTAGACAAATAGGATTTTCTTTGCATGGAAAATTTACAAAATTTGTATTGGGTATATAGCAGATTAAAAACCAGGAACTGAAATATTTTCTTTTCTTGTGAAGGATGAAGTATTAGGTTTAATAATACAGTATATTTCTGACAAAGTGTAGGAGTTGTTCTGCTTCTTTATTTGCTATATTGTTTGTGAAGAGCACAGAAGTACCTTTCTCTGAAAAGTGTGCTCTGTACCTTTCTCAGGGTAGTGTGCTCTTTCACTGCTGTTGGGTACTTCTCACGTGTATTGAGGGTGTTGGGGATAAAACTAAACCTATTACATAGCAAGACAGAGGTCTTTTCCAACCTAAATAATAAACTAAGACAACCAAGTCCAACCCAGCCCTGCCAAATCCATCACTAAGCCATGTCCTTTAGTGCCTGACCTGCTAAATCCAGGGATGGAAACTCAGCCCCTTCACTGGGCAGCCTGTTCCAATGCTCAATAACCCATCAGGGACGAAATTTTTCTTGTTACCCAATCTAATCTGAGTTCAGGGGGACAATCACTGTCCTGGTCCTGCTGGCCACACTATTGCTGATACGGGCCAGGATGCCATTGGCCTTCTTGGCCACCTGGGCACTGCTGGCCCATGTTCAGCTGCTGTCAACCAGCCTTCCTAGGTCCTACCCTGCTGTGCAGCTTTCCAGCCCCACTTCCATCAGCCTGCAGTGCTGCCTGGGGTTGTTGTGACCTGAGTGCAGGACCTGGCACTGAGCCTTGTTGAGACACACGCAGTTGGCTTCAGTCCATTGATACAGCCTACCCTGATTCCTCTGCAGAGCCTTCCTGTCCTCTGGCAGATCAGCACTCCCACGCAGCTTGGTGTGATTTGTGAATGGAGGGTACACTCAATGCCCTTACCCAGGTTGCTGATAAAGACATTAAACAGGACTGGTCTCATCACAGAGCCCTGGGAACACCACTGTGGCTGGCTACCATATGGATGTAACTCCAGTCACCACCCCTCTCTGGGCCTGGCCATCCAAGGAGATTTTTACCCAGCGAACAGTGCACTCATCCAAGCCATAAGCAGCCAGTTTCTCCAGGAAAATGCAATGAGAGATGGTGTCAAAGGCTTTACTGAAGTCTGGGTAGACAACATCCACAGTCTTTCCCTCTCCTCTTAGAGGGTAACCTTAGAAGACCAAGTAAGTCAAGCAGGGCCTGCCTTAGAGCAGCAGATCCAGAAAGAGAAAAGAAACAGAAAAAATACCTGAATGATGATGAGGTCAGTACCCTGGGCTTTTAGCTGCCATTTAAATTTAAATATGCACTGCAATGAAGTAAATAGGCCAAATGGGTCTACAGAGTGCTTTGGTGATGTGCAGTCTGACACATTCATAGGAACGAATCTTTGCAAATGACTATGGTCTGGCTTCCTGTGGTCAGCCACTGGGAGTGAGTAGCTTCCATCACACACTCCTCCATAATGCCTTGTGTGGAACAAAACACAACTGTAAACAATACCTTGAGCTGGGTTGTCGAGGCAACACCAAGGGGGCTCATACCTGGTGCACTGATCTCCCCCAGCCCTCTGATTCACATCATGTCTATATTTAGTCTTCACTATATCTTTTCAGGATATATATTATATTACAGGACTTGACAACTGTAGAATTCCAAGTCTGACAATCTTGTAAGTTAATAATGAACTTTTTTTCTCAAAGTAACAGGAAGGGAGGCATAGACAATAACTTATCTACTTAATTGAAATCTGAGGAGTTCTGGTTTTATTTCTGTCAGCACAATCCCAGGGAAGTCAATCAGATGGAACCAAGTGTGCAATTTAATTCTAAAATGTTTGTTATATTCAAGATGCCTTGAATCCACATGGGGTGGGATCCTACCAATCCAAACTGAAACAATTTATTTTCTTTCTCAGCTGAACTTTTACTGATTTAAAAAAAAACAAATATTTTTCCAGACAACTGGTGCAAGACAGGTGAGGTAGCAATTGTGTGGGAAACAGGGGTGGGCTACATACACTGTCCCATAGCCTCCTTGAGAAGTGGGAGGGAAGGGGGAAAGGCTTGTGATAAGACATGAAACTCCTTTTGATTCATCTGCTATCAAAACAGTAATGTGATTCTGTTAATTTAGATAAATATCTAAGGGCCTGGTTCTACTCTGGCTTACATCAACTGTTTATTATACTAATGTGTAATATATATACGTGGCCAATTCTGAGATAACAGCTGTAGTTCAGTGTCCATTCTGGCTGCATTACTGTTTAGAGAGACATGCTATTTTCTCAGAAATGTTACTGAAAGGAAGTAATCCACAGGCCAGGAAAAATGGGATTTTTTTGAAAATGTTTCTCATATCTCCAGCTAGTCCCATGCTGACTGAATTCAAATAGACTGATGGGATTCTAAGTGCTGTTCCACATATTCTATACAAAAAGGTATATTCAGCAGCCATTTGATGGCAGGAATAAGTCCAGCTCCTTCCACACTGCCTGGTTCCCTCTGAGAAGGTTGGCTCACCTGCTGTCAAGAAACATCTCTCTAGGTTAAACAATTCCCTGGCTGTGGTCAGGACAGATATCATTGACTAAAATAATAGATACCTAAACTGCTGGTTTTGTGTGGGATTAGCTTGTATCAGCTGAAGGACTTTGAATTTGTCCAAAAAGTTCCTCTCAATTAACTTTTCTGCCTTGCCAATGTCCCTTTGAATAATAACCCTGTCCTGTAACACTGAAATTTGGTACCATCCACAACCTTGTTGAGAGGCACTCTGTCCCAAAGTCCAGCTTATTTACACAGACAACATTTGACATCAAAAACCATTGTCTGCTGTATTGATCCCTAGGGACAACCAGTCACCAGGCACAACCTTTTGATCCCAGACATTCCTTCTATTTTTCTCTTCATAGTCTACCTATTCAAACAAAATGCTATCAGTTTGACTGTGAGGAGACCATGGAGACCATGTCAAAGATATTTCTGTACTAAAAGTAAAACAATATTCACCACTGTCCTCTCATCCACAAGTAAAGCATACAATTTGCTAAAATAGTGGTCCTTTCATGACAAAATCCAGTCCTTGGGGAAAAGCAGTGCTGAGCATGTTCCCAGAGTTCCCTGGCTTCTGCCTTCCCTCCAGAGGTCTTCCATGTATGAGATCAGTTCCAGCACATAACTTCATTCTTCCAGTGCCCAAAGCTATACACCAGTTTCCCATGCAGAACTCAGCTTCCACATGCTTTCCTTCTCTTATTAACAGGAAGGAAAGATGCCAAGAACATGGGAACGTGTGTCCCAAACCACAGTCGCACGTAGGAAGTCTGCTTTTGGCCTCACTTGATAGCATTTTGTTTCCATTGAGTCTCTGTGCATCATGTGAAGAGGATAATGTTTCAGTGAGCAAAGCATAAATGCTCTGTGTGAATCTGATAATCCTATTTTATTTTGCACACTCAGCGAGGGATGTTTCTCTCCCTCCATCCCTCCCTCCTTTCCTCTGTCTCCTAGCATCCTGCTAATTGTCTCTCCCATTTTTCTCTAATGTACAAATCAGTGTGATATTTACAGAACACATTCAATTATCATTATTACTAAGGTGTCTGGATGTGCTGATGAAGTTCATGATGCTGCTATATAGCAGGTTGCATCCAAGCATGCTTTACCCAAAGGTTTTTTAACTAAGTAAGACAAAGGCAAGACAAAATCAGAGCAGTGAAACAATTTGCACAATATTGTTTAAATCAGGAGCAGAACCAGGATCCACAGATTTAAAATCTGTTTGATCACCTGCTAGACCACAGTTTCTGTAAATCTGCTGTGGTGGTTGTCCACATGCATGGGTTGCTAGTCCAGGTGACAGAATGCTTTTTATATTCCTTTAATCCTATGTCCGTGTCCCAAAGTTATTCAGCCCTTCCCAACATCTTCCAAACATAAGGTCATATAATTCACATCAGAAAGAACACAGGATTTGTGTAAATGTATCTTAATCTCTGTTCTTCCAGCAACCTCTAGAACCCAGGTCCTATGCATACCAAGTTTTACTTCTGATTCCTTTTGCTTGCCTTCTCAGACTTCTGTGTTGTGATTCAGTGCAATGAATCTCCATGCTATAAATACCATATTCGCCCCCTGGTCTCAGGAAAAGCTGATGCTGAAAATGTATGGAGCTCTGGTGTTTGGCAGACCAATTCCTCCACTACTGGTAGAAGAATGACTTCTCTTGTTGGTCTTGCCAGTACATTTTTCTTCCCTTCCAAAATTTAAATTAGTATACTCTGCCAAAATTTCCTTCAAGGAAAATTGAAAATATTCCTGGTACAGTGGAATTAATCACTGGAGCTTTTTGCTAAGGTGTGCCCCCTGGATATCTTCCTGTTTTCCCTACAGAATCACTCTGGCTGTGGCAATAAATGCAGCCTGTATTCAGCCACTGAATTAGTGTCCATGGAACCCTGAGTAAGGGCAGCTGGAGTGCCGGTGCTGTATGTTTATTCTGAGTTGGGGATTTGGCTTCTGTAGGATCTGGAGGTGGATTCTGGATGAAGAAAAAATGACACAAGAACATGCCTCTGGTGCTACCACAACCTTAATGGGCAGGAAAACAACAGCAAGCAGGAGACCAGGTTGGTCTTGAAATGCTGAGTGGGGCTTTTGGAAGGAAAGGAGAGGATAAGATGCTTGGATTGTTTAAACAGCTGCAATGAATCAGCAGCTCTCTTTCCCCAGTCCTCCCCTTGCTGCACAGCAGCCCCCGCTATGCCAAGGAAAACAAAGTAATCCCAAAAAGTGCAATCTACCACAGCGCAGCCGAATCACACTGCAGGACAGAAACAGCCCTTAAACTAGAGAGCAAGAAAAGAGATGTTTTCAGATGAGGCCTAACAAGAACTGCAAAGACTTGTTCCAGGAGGAAAGGAGAACAGGAAGAAAAATGGAGAGGAAAACACTGAAAAGGAAAGGGCCAAACTTGGCTTTGCTGTAAGCAGAGCCAGCTGGGCTAATCACAATGAAAGCTCCTTCCACTGTGGCAGGATGAGATGTGCTGCTGCCGCCACCTGTAACTTGTGGCTCCTGCCACAGCTGGTTAGCACCACAGCCAACAAAGCTGCTGCTAACCAACGTGGCAGCTTCTTCATCCCGAGTCAGTACAGCTCGCTGGGAACTTACAGCCTATGGAACCATATTCAGGCCACAGCCAAAAAGTTTGGAACCTTGTAAGAACCGCATATGTTATGGAGAGAGCTCGGGGAGAGCTGTCATACGTGGATCAAAGCAGTGTTTTGTGGACAACCCCAAATATGAGGGTCCATAGGAAATCTGCACAAGAAACAGGTGAGTAAAAATTGCTTAACACTCAATATGCAGTAGCTCTCAGGGTATTGCTACAAGGCATGCAGTCCTCACCCTGCCCCCCTGCGCAGCCGCTGGGCTCAGCTCTTTGCCTGGCTGCTGCTCGATCTGTTCGGCCAGTGCCCATTTAAGGATAGTTACTGCAGGGAGTGCAGTTACAGACTTTGTAATTGCTCAGCTGATGGTGTAATGGTCTCTCTGAGGATTCAGCCCAGCAACTGTAATGATACAGCTGGCCTGTCTTTCCTGATGGGATCATTTCCACTTTATTATAACTGTGATTTTCAGCTCAATAATTCCAGAGTATTTTTAGACCCTTTGAGGTGAAAAAAAATGTGCTGAATTTACAATGTTGGCCTTTTTTTTGTTTGTTTTGCTTTGCTTTTTTGTTTCCTCTTAACTGGTGACCAGAAGAAAAATAATTTTCCAAAGAAAGTCAGGGAGGGGTTGCCCAGTGGAGCTTTCTTCCTGCTCCCTTCACTGAAAAGAACTCTCAGTAAGCTGTGGAAAGAGGTCAGTGGAAGGGGTCAGCATGTTTTTTGGGATGAACTGGGGGCCAAGGCATAAAATGAAGAGGAATTTCAGCTAAGACCACCTTCCATTCTGTCATATTATGGAAAAAATCTTCCACAGAGTAGGGAGGTGAACTTCACTTGTCCATTTAAAATTAGACCATAAGAATCTCTGACCAGAAAACCACAGAAGACAACAGACAGGAGACAACAACTGTCAGCACCAGCACCCATCCCTGTCAGCCTCCAGTTGCTAGAATCACAATAGCTGTGTCCTTCCTCCAGGCCATTTGTCTCCCATGAGTCCCCAAAAGAAAAAGTGAACTGTTGGCCTTTGGCAGCTCCCAGGCGACACTTCTTCCTTCTGGCACATATCAGCGCACCACAGCTCTAAATTGGTTTTCTTGCACCTGCTCGACATGGGATAAAGCCATGCCCTGTTACATCTCGGGGAGGGGAATACAACTGTGAAAGCTGCTCCTCCTTTGTTATGTATAGATCAGCAAGGGATATCCTGTCAATTGTCATTTCTGTGTACGTCTGCTTCATGTTCTGGTATTAAAGCCCAGAGCCTCAGGCATTTATTGGATTTTATTTACATGCTTTATTGGATTTTATGAACTTCAGATACACCAGACAGACCATAGGAGACATGTCGTGGTGATATCCACAATAACCAATTAAAATCCCAGCCATGTTTTAACTCCATTTTCAATAAACTATGGAGACACAACCCTCTTCTCTATAGGGTGAACAGAGATCTCATTAACTACATTTAATTGAGAGTGGCAGCTAGTGGATTTTATACATTAGGGAGCACTTCTGTAGACATTGCATCTTTCAAATGCATACACTGAAAAATTATAATGAATCCCATGATCGATACAGAATCATCTTTCTTGTTTCCAGTGTGGTTTCAGTTCCAAGGTTACATGAATAGATGAGTTTCAGTTAATAAAATTCACATTTTCTTCACCTTACAATATTTTTTGCAAACTGACTCCTATTCCTTTCTTTTGGCATCATCTTTGTCAGCTGAGCCTTCAAAATACCTGAAAAAAAAATCCTCTTTCTCATCTGCTTCATTTTGAGGATTTCAAAGCTCTCAGGATCTGCAGACAAGATTCTTTTTAAGTGTCCGATATGTACGACATTGTGTCTATGTTAAAGAAAGATTAAGGGAAAGTGAGATTAGGTGTTTCCCTGTGTGGCACATACCAGGGCAGTGGTTAAGCTATAAACTGAGCTCTGAAGCCCCGGGACTTAAGAGTATAGCACTAATAACAAAATTTTTTTCTTTATATATATCATTAGAGATTCCAGAGAAGGTGTGTGAGTTTCTTCACATTATTGAGTGAGAGAACACAGCAAGAATGTCATTTGAGGTCAATAATCCACTGAATGCAATGAAAAAGTCGCAGGAAGAGCAGCCATATGGCGCATGTGCTCATGTGCAGATATAAACACACGCCCCATACACCCACTGACGTCCTTTCCCCTACCTTACTGTGGCTCAGTAATTCCCTGCATCACCTTCCCTTGAAAACTCTATGAATGGGAAACGATATAAGAAGAGAATATATTAGAGACTGTTTAAGATGGTGGCAGCCTTTCTTCAGTGGACTGTGCTAACCCACTTAATTCTGTGAGAGGCAATCATTGCTTCGGTCATTTCATACAGAGCCTTTGGAGAATCATATTCATCATTGTAGGTCAGCTTCACCCTGTGGATTATCTCTTCTTCTGGATGTTAATTCCCTTTTGAGTGCAATAGCTTTGTAAAGGTAGTTACACACTTCCTTCAGGACTTTCTAAGCCCCATTTTGATGTATGTGCAGTGCTTTTTAAACATCTGCTTTTTGACTGAAATGCTTCAGGCTTGGTGTCTGTTTGAAGCTTAATTATTTTGGAAAGTTTGAAGAAATTCTTTTCTTTTGGTCCTTTTTGTTGTTGTTTTTGGTTTGGGGTTTTTTTTAGGTCATGAGAAAATGAATGTCTGCTTGAGAGTCTAGCAATAGTAGTAACAGTATTCCACTGGGGATGTGAAGGTAGCAGACTCCCTCCAGCAGGGGAAGGATTGGGAGCAGGAGAGCCAAGCTGCTCCTTCTGCCTCTCTTCCTGGTCTTCTGTGTCCTCACTGACTTCCCACCTCAGAGAAGTGACAGAAGGTGCAGTTTGTGCTTAGGAAATTGGGGCCAGAGGGGCTCCCTGGCAGGAGAGAGGTGTGAAGTAGCTGCCAGGCTTTCATGCCATCAGCTCAGTGGCTAATTGTTTGCATAGCTTTGCCTTTCCCAGTGATCTTCCCCGTGTCCTGTGTTCCTCATGTGGTTTCCATTAAGGTCAGGGTGTGGGGGAAGGGCAGCATGTGAATTACTGCAGTATTTACTCTCACTTATCATTCCAAAGCTCGGAGTGCTCTGCGCTACAGAGCCTGCACGGAGCTACAGGCAATGTACAAAGGCAGTGTTTGGTGGTGGTAACTGCACTGAGTGAAAGGCAGGAATCTCCCTCTTCCATCCCTTCAAAAGGTCCTGACCACCTCCTTTTCTTACTGCAAGCTGCACAAGAGTGACTCTAAAGTGCATGAGAAATAGATCTTCCATCCAGCTGAAAGGAACATGACAATCTGAACAAATATTCCATTAAGTAAGGCTACAATTTCCAGGTGGGAGGAATTGAGACTGCCAACAGAACTGGCATGAGCTCATCCAAAACAGCTCTGATCTCACTGCCTCCCCTTTGTGCGTGCTCTGGGGCTGGCCTAAGGACCAAACTGCTCAGTGAATTTCTTCCTGAGAGATGACTTTTCTGGTAATCGGGGAACCTCTCAGAGCATCTCAGTTGTCACTCGGTCCCATCTTTTGCATAATATTGACAAGGTCTTTCAAGCCTTTTCGCATAAAATTACTTTCAGGTAGCTCAAATAGGTTTTCTTTCCCCTCTTTTCCCTTTCTCCTTTCCACGGGTGAGTATTCCTTGCCTTTAATGCCAGTGGCATGGGTCACTGGCAAAGCAAATTGCCAGCTGGTACTGTGGGCCTGCTGATTGGTCACTGCCTTTTTGCTGCAGATGCTGCAATCGCTGGAGGTGGGAGGATAGTCCTCTCTTAGGATGGGGTCCGGTGATCCTCTT
>VYZR01006566.1:28592-42695 GCA_013400675.1 Oxylabes madagascariensis
ACATAAGAGAAACCAAAACCCAGAATTTTCTAAGTTATTCACATTTTCCTACTGCTTCTCAAAAAAGGCAGGAAAATGATTGGGAACATATTAAGTTCATGCAGTCCCCAGCAAGTCCATCCATTGCCTTCTCTACAAGTTTGCTGCTTTTCAAGGGCACTGACTGCCTTCAGCAGCAGTTATAGACACACGGGCCTCAGCTGCAGAATGCATGTGGTGGTTCAGGGGGCATTATGTCTTTATTTTCATATGTTGCTGGAAAACACTGATGTTATTCTCATTTCAGAGGAGAGGAGCAGAAGCACTGGAGTTGAAGACTTGAATCAGACACTGGTGACAGCAGCCAGAAGAATGGCAAGTATCCAGCAGGACTGTACCTTGGGAGGGCCCTCCTGTGCCCTCAGCCAAACCTGTCTTGCAGAATAAAAAGCAGAGAGAGCCACTGGGGAGTAACATTCACCTGGTTACAGCTTTAATTTTGCCAGCTCCATCTAGAGACACAGCAAGCAAAGCTCCCTGAAGCTCTGGTGCCAAGCAGAGATTGTGGTGAAGCCTTTACAGCCATCCAAAGCTTGCCATGCAGCTCTGAATTGCACTGCTTTTCCCCAAAGCAGGCCTTGGTACCTGTGTATGCCAGCTGGAGGAACAGGTACATCCCTGGCTATTTGCTTACTAATGAGAACCCTCATATGGTTTGGCCACATTTTTTGTAGAGTTTCTGCCCCCTCTATTTTACTGTCAGTCTTGATGGCCAATTATATCCTTCAACAGTGAATGGGAACACTGTTCACCGTGTCTACATTCCCTATCAGCACTTAGATATAAAGTCTTATATAATTTATAAAGGAGAAGAGAGTAAGTCCTATCAAAAATGACACGCTGGGATTACAGGAGGATCCAACATCTCAAAATGAAACTTGAACAGCTGCTGGATGATATAACCTGAATAAAAGTAATTAAAAGAAAATGAGTTCTGCCCTCTTGTATCCTCCTGACTCATGCCTCATTTTCTACTTCAGGATTTAGGAAAGCAAATGTCTATTTCTGTGTCCATCACCAGAGCGACATCACAGCAAGTTAATTAGAGCACATGACAGAGAGGTGCTATTTTTGCCTTCAAATAAAGATCTTTCTGTTTCATATGAACATTTTTCTTTCTGAAATAGGGAGAGAAACTTCGAAGCTACCAGGTCTCTCCCAAAGGTGTATAAAAATTATGCTTTTCCTACAGCTTGCAAGCTTCACAATTAGAATTGTCAGCTATGGTATATTAAAGAGGATACAGTCAGACTTGACTGATCAAGCTTAATTCAGCCTTATGTTTTTGTTTCTGAAACAAGGTAAACAATTTTTTAGCATGTACATGCTTACATTAAAAAAAAATCCTTATTTGAATAAAAATTAAATCTACAAACTCATGACCTGTATATTAATTATGATTTTTATATTCCATACTGCATCACTTCAAGGGCAGGCCTAAACACAAACATTTATTTATATACCTTGATAAAGAATATCCCAGGCATTTACCACAGATAAGCACTGTTGAAGCTAAAACCGTATTTCCCCCAGAGTTTGGTGTCTGTGTTGTCATGTGGAAACAGCAATTTGTATTACATGGGGACTTCTCTTGACTGCAGGATCCAGAGTGCCCCTCTGAAATGTTTGTTTCCCAGACTGTGTGTCTAAAGCTGGATGCCTAAACTTGTATTTAACAGTCTGAAACCTGTGAGTGAAAACATTATTCAAAAGCAGACACCACTAATCATCATTCTTCACTATCCAAGCTCTTTTTCCCTTGGCTTTTCCTTACCTTCCACTCCATCCTCAGAAAGGAGGGCCAGCTGCACCCTAGGAATCAGACCTTTCCCATAGCTTAATGAGATGTCTTGGTCCGTTAAGGGATTCACACCAAACAAATATCAAACAAATAACAAATTTATAAAAGGCGTACATGAGCAGTCATAGGTCATGTAGCTTGTTAATTTTTTTATGGAGATAATAGCCCACACTACTTCATCAGTTAGTATTCAGAAGGGATCAGCTCTAGTTTTTGTCTTGATGCCTTACCTACAACCTAGCAGAAGTACTCAGAGGAGGCCTTGGATCATGGCTTCTGTCTGTCTTGACACCTTAGGGACCCTAGACTAGGTGATGGTCACAAGCAGGGGCCCACATTTCTCTGGCCAGTCATCCAAAACCCTCCAAAAAGCCATTTCCAACTGGGAGACGACATTAAAAAACAATAGGGTGAGAGATACAGTGTATGGAGAAATGTTGTTAAAGTACACGACCAGATGAGGAGAAAAAACAGAACCATTGTGATGGTTTTATGGACTTTCTGAATATATTCCTAAGTGTCACACAATTTTAACATTTCTCTGACAGGTTAATATGTGCAACTTGTCTCCAGGGGCTATGATTAAATAGCAACAAAGCTGAAGGGAAAAGCATTGCCAATAAATGGTGAGAATTTTTTATAAGCGCTCTTTCTCTATGGGAATTCTTTATTTAAGTAAAAGGGAAAAAATTGCAACATGTACATGATTAAAATCCGACTCATAACAGGCAAACTTTAATTATTGTTTTAACAATGTGACATACATCCCCAGTAATTTTCTTTCCAAAAGTAACATAGTTTAAAAAAAATTCCAACGCTTGCATGTTTGACCTCCCTGTGGCTACCACCCAGCCCAGGGAACTTGTCCTACATCACATACAGGGATAGTCCAGACCAGTAAGGCATGGCTGTACTCAGGAGAAAAGGACTTCAAGGAGCAAGGGGTGCAGGAATATCCCAGGGAAAAGCACAAGACCTAGGTGGTATCTCAGCTCTCCTAATGGCAGAAGGACTATTTGCTCTACTACTCCCAGGACGGGCAGTGCCAGGGCTGCTCCTGAGGAAACTGAGCAATGGAAGGAGTGAGAGGCAGGGAGTGAGCAGTGCCAGAATTGTACATTTCGTAGTGATGCAGGGATGCTGTGAGCAAGGACCGGGACTGAAAGCCAGGAATACCAACAGCCCACAGTGCCGAGGGTGCAGGGCAGAATCAGAGCCACAACCACGCAGGGGCCACTGGGCGTGGCAGCGCAGGAGCCACCCAAGAAACCTGCTCCTGTAGTAACCCATCATAATTGCTGCTGAACACGTCCAGCTATTATGAAATATTAGTGTCCTGGACAAACCGCTGTCATCAGCTGAGGAGGCATATTTTCCAGGTTCTCCCAGTCAAACCAGCTCCTCTTTATTTCACTCTTTGATGTAAGGACAATGTGTTTTTAAGAGACATTTCTCGAAGGGGGAAGAGCAGTCATTTGGCACATGAAAGAGAGCAATGCCGTGAGAACAAGGGACAGCAGAGCACAACACGTAGCAAGAGCAGAAGGAACACAAAGGCAGCAAATATAGAACACACCTTGGAGTAGAGAAACAATAAACAGCAGAATCCATAGACAAAGACCCCAGTAAGGGTTCAGGAGACACACTCGGGGCAGTGGAGGAAGTAATAGTGAAGGACAAAAGCATCAGCCATGGGGTGGTTACACTGGCTGGCAAAAAAGCACAGCATTGCCAAAAAGAAAGCTGTCGAGTGGCCATTGGGCTGGGGAGAGAAAGGTGGGCTCACAGGAGAGGGCATTTCCCCTTGCAGAGCACAGGGCAGCCCTTGTCCGTCACAGAGCTCGGGTGGTGGGTGACAAGTCTGAGCTGAACTGCTGCCAGGAGTGTATTTTTAAAGTTGAATTTAGATGGGAAAGTAATGAAAAGCAGGAGGAAAACATTTTAGTACCATTAATTAATTGGTTTCTATATTATATTTAAAGTTCTTGGATGTTTTATTCAAAGACAATTAACTCAGCTTTATGTTTCTAGTAAATAAAATTCTCCATTTTGAAGCAGCTCCTTTTAAGCTGAGTGGAAGAGAAAATCAGACCCCTAATTCTGACCCCTGCTCTGCTAATCACCAATTTTTTCCACAGCAAGATTAAATGCGCTGTTGTTGTTCTGCCAGCCCTTAACGCAAATTAATGACTTAAATTACCTTTCATCTCACCTTATAAATTCTACCTTGAAGCAGCAGAAAGCCCAAGGGCTCTTGCATAACCAGATGAAGACAAGTTCACTGCCTCAAATCCTTCCCTTCTTGCTCTACTTTACATCAATTCTTTATAAGAAGAGGTCTCCAGGGCTAACAAAGGAGCTGGCCGTGCAGCAGAAGGTGCTGTGGGACTTTCAGAGGTAAAAGCCCGTCTTGTGGTGACTCAGTGCACTCCATTAGTCCTAGGAAACGCGGGGCACATCGAATGCAGCAGATGTGCCCTCACTTGCCAGGCTTCAGACAAATGCAATCAAATCTATTTTAATCATCTATGAAATGCAAATGCGTTCCACTTGCACACCCGCAAGATCCATTGTCTTCCTCACTGAAGCATGCGATAATGCCAATTAAACGCTGTTGCTAACTTAATAGGTGTTCTGATTGCCTATGGGAAATTATCTTTACTTTTTTATTAGTAGTATTAGTAGTAGTATTATTTCACATTGCAAAGATTTTAAAATGTTTTAATAATTGTGTTGGGGTTTGTTTGTGTTCTCCCTTCCATCAGCTCAGTGGCCAGCACATATCCAGACTGAGCAGTGAAACCTGTGTTTGCTCTTGGAGAAACAATGCTGTGTAATTCCAAGTATTAAAAATACCCTTCTCAACTTCTTCTAAACGGCCCTACACAGAAGTGACAGTTGCATTAATCTGCTGGCAATTTCGTTCACACACACAGGCTCCGTACACGCACACAGCCCCTTTGTTATTCTGCTAGAAATGGCCAGGCAGCTGTAAAGATGTTTATTCTCAGACCCACAATGAAAAATGTTTGCAGTATGCATGTAGCCTACAAAGTCAAGAATGATAAGCATTTAAATCAGACTGGCCATGCCAAGTCAATATTTCGATATCAGAGGAATTGATTCTTGATCTAGTGCCAGCACTGTGTACTCAATGTACTGCAGAAAAATCCTCGCCCAGTCTGCCTGCCAGCACACTGTTAGGGATGACAAGCATGCAGTTATCTGATAGAGCAGATATTTGTTCCAAAAGACGATTTTCATTTCAAAGACAAAACATGAAAAGAGCTTACTTGTGGGGAAACCAAATACTGTATTCTCCTCTTGATAAATCAAGCTTTAGAGAAATAATGCCAAAGAGAGAAGGATTCTGAAAAGAACTTCTGTAGCTCTTTTCATGCTTTTTCAGCTCTTCAGCTGGCTTAACTCTGCCAACTAATAATCTTGTGTTTTCCTAAGATATGTTGAGAAAGAGTTTATTTGCAAATAATTATTTAGCGATAAGGATGTATGTATGCTTGCTTTTAAACAGTTCCTACAAAGCTAATTAGGAGGTTTATCATAGAACACAGGGTTCTATATGGTTTATACCTTAAGCTGCTAATTATGGGATTTTCAATAACATCTCTTTCTTTCCTTTGCAGAGAACTAAGACAGTGTTACTAGACAATAAAAGCCCTGTTTCAGTGAAAAAGGTGAAATCTCTTCATGTCACAGTCTTGTCAGCTCTCCTCATGGCTGAATTTACATAAAAGTAACCAAGTATGAGTAATAACAGACAGGAGAGGGAAACATCTTCATACCCTCTGAGACCAGGGACTAACACAATAGTCCTTTTATACTCTGCAAAGACTTCTCTGCTATTTGGCCACAGACCTCCAGATACACTGTCTAATTACAGTTAGCAAGCAGCATGCCCTTGACACAACACAGAATAAATATAACCTGCCCTTTCAAGTGTGTCACTGTGCTCAACGCTTATTTTCTGTCTTCACACTACTAAGCAGACCTTATACAAAGAAACTTAACCATGCCTGTACCCACAAACATTAAATAGCATCACATTGAATGTTGCTTTATTTTAGCAGGACATAAAGAGGGATTGACACCAAATTGCTACCATCCAGCTACATTAACTGAGGGTCTACCTCACTCACAGCTCTTCCTTGGGGCATAATTACCTGCATGCTTTATTTCACTGCCAGTCTCTTATAAAAGTGCAAATATGGAGTATCCATCCAGTTTCAAAGAAAAGTTAAAGGTAGACTGTAGAGAAAATTAATCATAAGCATATCAGGACCTTACTGGGATGCAGCCCAATTAAATTCAATACACACATCCACTGTGGAGGCCATTAGTAAGCTGCTAACAATTTCTGTATGTCCCTGCTGGGCTTTATACAAAATTTTGCCCCTATAATGAACTCTGCAGGCTTTACAGGTGGGATTTTCAGAAGTGTTCAACACTGATCCAGATCCACTTCTCCTTGAAGTCAGCAGGAATTTTAACCATCGGCGTTAGGGGGGAGGTAGGAAAAGGTCAGCCTTGACTGCTTTTCAAAATCCCACCCCACCAGTCTGCTTAAGCCACACGCAACTCTGAGGGGAGAGAAGTTCAGCTGTATTTATAGCACAGAGTAAGGAACCTTTCTATACAATGAACATCAGATTATGTGCTGCAGAAGCACAGAATATTTTTGCATTGTTTATCTGTCAAAAGCACCAACCTTCAAAACAATACATAAACCTACTCCACTAAACAAATCATTCCTACCCAGGGAGGGTAACCATTTGCACTCACTTGTATAGCCTAGAGACCCAACACCAGCTATTGATCTGGTCCCTTAAACAGAAGAATTATCAAAAACCAGAGCTGTACAAAAGACAAAGATAAAAAAAAAAAAAAAAGTCCTGTGAAAGCCTTCCCACTTAAGATAGAAACACTCTGGAGAACTTGTTATCCTCTTGGTTGTCNGCTAGAAAAAGGCCCGGAAATTTTGAAAACTGCTGCTAGACTCTGGGAATCCAGAGGAAGTAATAGCAGTTTCTCTAGTAGGTTGTTGATTGAGGCTTCAAATTAATTATAAATTCATAATTAATTACGAAGTGCTACCCTTTGCTCTTCTTTCCTGTGGCCTGAGGAAGAGACAGATTCTCAAAAGCTCAGAGCCAATTTCCATCTTATTTTTAGCCAGTCAATCTCACCAAAGGTCTTACCTACAACTTGGGGACTTGCTCTTTTATATTCCATTCATGTATAGGCTAATCAGCTGGTGCAGTGATCTGTGACACTTAAATAGGAAAGATGCATATAAAAAGCAAAGGCAGAGCAGAAGAGTCCCAAATACTCTGCCAGGGCCACGACAAGGGCAAAGCAAGAAGGGTGTCCACACTCAGCAGCCCCTACTGTTGTTATGCCCTAAGAAATGGGAGCAGTCCTTGCCCATGGATGAAGGAGGATGTGGCAGGAGTCTATGGGATGGAAAGCCACAGATTGCCACGGTGTCCTGCCGAGGATGGGTGCTCATGACCTTGTTTCTCCCAGCAGCATCCACCTCCAGCTGGGAAGTGAAGGACTGTCTTGCTCCATGGTGCAAATCTGATGCACTAAGAACCAAATCTTCAGAGGATGCTCATAGAATGACAGAATGGTTTAGGGTTGGAAGGGACCTTAAAAATCATGGGCAGAGACATCTTCCACTAAACCACGCTGTTCACAGCCTCATCCAGCCTGATCTTGATGGGTCTTTTATCCTTGCACCTAACCCACCACACTAGGAATGGCAAAACTTTTGTTTCTCTCTGCTGAGTTTATAGCTCTTTGAGCATAAGAGCATTCCCTATTATTGTTGGTTTTTATGTTTATTTATTTTCTAGCCTTTCCACTAGCATACATCTCACTAAGAAGCAGTACCTGTGAGGAAAAGGGGTGGTATATGCAGCTCAGCAGATTGAAATCATCTTTTGTTTCAGTCATTATTGAAGGATGGAGTGGTTATAGCACAGGTTTTGCTTACAATTACAAAATCAACATACAGGATTTAAATAACCTTAAAAACTTCCAGTGTCCAGTAAACATTGATCTCTAATCCATTAAGCTTATTCACTTTAGGACTGAGCAGCTTGAAATAAAATACTGTCCTATGAATCAGCAGCCTTTCATAGATGACAGGAACAAAAATTATCCAACCATGTGGTATTTCCAACTCGGCATAAATTAGTAGCAATTCTGAAGAAGGATAAAGTGGATAAGTAACACCCTGGATGGGTGCTGAGAATGAAGAAATGGGCATTCATTTGCTAGGTCTGCCTCCACTTTCCTGTGTAATCTCAAACAAATCACTTTCTTTAATTTTCAAGTCCAAAAGGAATATATGGAGCTTCTCACGCTTGCCTGGTCTTCAGGGTAGAAATTACCTTTAAACATATGTATTACAGTGCTGAACAGAACACAGTCCTGGTCCTGATTGGAGCTGGTAGCTGTTATCATAAGAAAAATCAGTAAATAAATCATGATGTGTAAGAAACCCATGTGGTCTGAACCCAATGGCACGTGACCAGATGATGGCAATATTCAAACCGGAGGGCTGGGGCCAGCGTCCTTATGGGTCATACACATCCCAGTTCCCCCAGGTTACCCCCACCTCCCTCTGTCAGCAATATGAAACCTCCACCACCGGCTGAAATCACCTTCTGAGCCAGGAGTAGGAGTAGGTAATTTAGTTTCCATGGTAATGCAGTTCTGGACCATTCTTAAACAGAAGCTGCCAAGTATGACAAATGGTAGGTACTGATTTTTTTATGTGAACAGCTATTCACTATGAATTGAAATGAGATTGCCAAATTCACTTTCCTTGGGACTGGAGCTAGGGTCAAAAGCTATTGTTACATTCTAGCCATAGTCCAAAACTAGCACTTTAGCCACTCATCTCTAGTTGCAATATAGAAATTTTAAAGTCATAGAATAAAAATGAATGACTCAATATCAGAGTTTTCAAATAGATGAGACAGATTTACATCAAGCAATTCTAAAACGCGCTAAAACCATGAATTAAAGGAAACATATGACAAATGACTTATTCATTCTCTCATGGGGAAGAAATTCTGTTTTAAGCACTGCTGAGTTGTGCAGTTGCTATTATATATATGTATATATGGAATCTGCATTAGGATAAACACATGAAATTATAAGGGTTTTCATTCGACTACTTTTCTTCCATGAGCCACCACTGTATAATATATCACAGTAGGTTTTGCACTCTGCTAATCTCCCCAAACAGTACATAATTGGCACTGGAAAATGCTGTAATACTGTAATTAGTAAAATGACAAATAAAAGAGGAAAAGGCCTTTTCATTTTAGTCTTGTTTTCCTTTAGAATTAAGCAGTAGGAAGACAGGTTGCCAGATCAACTGTTATTTAACACAATCTCTGCCGTAAAAGCAGCCCAAAAAGCAACTCAGTTTGGCTCAGGCTGAGGAAATGGGGAGAGGATGTTCCCACCAGTCACCACCCAACTGCAGATGGATTAGTAGGGTGCTGCTGGACTGCCTGCAGTGGCTGCAGGGCTGGGGCTGGATGGGCTCCCCAAAACTGTCCCAGCAACCCCAGCAGCCAGATGGCATTGAAGAGCCATGAGGATTTACATACTGGTCCATCAAGAGCTATCTGTGGCCTGTTTGTGAACCAGCAGGCTCTGCACGGCAAACCTAGGGAAATCTAGTGGCTCCTAGAAAGGTTCTTCTTCATATTAACGATTCTTCCTGCTTGCAACATACCTTTGAAAAATACAAATAAGGGAACAAAACATTGTAAGCATTGGGGGAAGAAAAAAATGAGACATTCCCAGCTCATTCAGTGTTGAAAAGAGAAGAAACACAGCTGAGAAGCCTTGTGACAAAACAACATTTTCTGGCTTTATAGCACCCTTACAAACTCTGGTATTCAAAGCCTTTTGTAAACGTTCATTAAGTTGTGCATTAAAAGAGTAGTTCTACCTGACATAACCTATCCTCTGTTTCCTCTCTGTGAAATGCCTGGAATAGATGGCGCTCACCCACTGTTTGTATTCTAGGCATTTGCACAGACACAGTTGATAGCACCTGGAATTGAGACATGAGCAGGTGAATGGGTTTGTTTGGGGTGACACTGGGACTGGCGTTCAGAGTCAGGGAGAGAAAATCTGGGCACAAAAGGGGCACAGTGGCTCTTCTGACCCACCCCAGAGCAGACATGGACTCAGTACACCCATGTGAGCCTGCCAACTCACCCCAGCAGTGCCCAGAGCCCCTGCACCATGATCCTCCCAGCCTGCCAAGACTGGCAGCCTTCTGCCCATGCCGTGCCAGTAGCTGCCCTGGAGGTGCACTGGAGACACTTCAGTGCTCATTTATGATCCCCAGAAAGCAATGGCGGGTCTCCTGGGAGACCTGAATCCTACTGCAGTGGAGTGAGGCACTTGTTATGAGCTGCAATGGGTAGTGATTCCCCAAAAACCAACTGTCAGTCCCAGCCGAGCAGTCTAGCAGATAGCTAGAGCTGAAAGGGAAGTTGCTTCGTCCTTGCAGTGCTAAGGAAATGGGTGGTGGCTTTGGGTCTCAACCCAACAACTTCCTTAGGGATCATCCTGACCAGGGGTTGCTCAAATTTAAAGGTCATGATATTATTTCAGAGCAGGTTGTTGCCATTATTTAGCAACTAATATCTGCAAAGAATAGCAAGTTTTTGGCTAGGTGTCTCAGCATCAGACACTCGTGAATTCTGCATCTAGGAGTCAAGAAAAAGTGTGGATTACACCACTGCCAGGGAGTTTAACTAACACACATGAATTAATAACAGATATTAAGAGACAGGACTTCCTAAATTGCACTGGGGGCACTGCTGGTCTTCAGGGCTTCGGCAAGGAATGCTAGAACCTGTTGTCACTGGCATACCAGGTCAGTATTAGGCAAGCCTTTTTCAGATAACTCACATTGATGCAAAATGTTGAACAATCTTTAATTTTGTTCTTTTCAGAAGTGGGGACTTTGTTTCATCTTAATGTCATGGTTAAAAATGGATGCCTGTGCCCCTGTGTGCCACAGACACTTGGGAAATGTGAACAGGTAACTGGAGAAAGAAAACACTCATAGTCCACCATGTAATTCCTTCCCTGCTCACAAAGAGGGAATATTTGTGGCCTGCTGAAACACAGCACTTCAGAAAGTCAGGAAAATTTGTAGGACAGTGAGTAGATGCTAGAAATCTTTGCTGAGGAACCTTATTGACTATCACGAGTTTCTCCTCCATGAAATGTTCTTATGACTTCATCTACTGCCTCTCCCCTGCCTCATCTAGACAGTTCTGCAAGAAAAAGGGAGCAGTAGGAAGCTGCACCCTGCTTTTCTTAGTGATCTTTCTCATTTAACTTAGCCACTGGGCTTTATAATGCAGCCTGCCTGGGACAATGCATTAATAGTCTCATTCTACCAGTGTGACAGAACAACAAAGAGCCCAGTATGTGTAGAAATATGCACTCCCATTGCTAAGCCTGTAATCCCAGCTTTGATTTTTTTTTATTTTTTTTTTGTTTAAGCCATCAGCACAAACCTAGTGAGAATGAATTGGAAATTGCACGCTTAATTTTGTCTTCTGCTTGACTTCCATCTTTGATCAGAGACTGAAGAGAATGGGCTGAGGGAAACTCATGGCTTCTTCCACAGACGATGTTGAAGGACAGTTTGTCATACAGAGGAGCCTCCATTTTCTTGGTTGTAACAACAAAATCTCTCCTGTCTTTCCTGTATTTACCTCAAAAGTGGCGATATATTTCCCAAATTTTGGGCTACTGCTGCCATTCTTCACTAGAGCTGCTGTGTCACCTGCTGTCACCTTTCCTCCAGCTGCAAACAAATCTCTGAGTTATGGCCCCGAAATGAGTGATCCAGACGTGAGACTCAATGCAGAGAGGTTGCAGTGCCCTTGATCCCAGCACCACCACCAGGGATCTCTTCTGCCACCATCCACCAGCCTAGGAATCAGTGTGCCCTTTCTCATTTGCCTGATATTCACCTTGGGTATGCTGTCACTTCTGCAGCTGAGAGCACCCAGCAAGCTTTCCCATTCCTTTGATAGAGCTTCAAGGAGTTGTCAGAGCTGCCATTTTCCATTCTTTGCTGTTTAGAAGCTGTTTGCTAACTTTTTAATGAACTTCCCATGCTGATCACACAGTCCCCATCTTCTCTGACTCTGCAGGATGCCAGAAGATGGACAGAGGGTCACAGTCCTGGAGGTGGTTAATCGGTGCCTTTGTGAGACCCTCTGGCCAGCTCACAGCACCCTGATTGAGTGAGTTGAGCCTGAGGTGAACCAATTACTGCAAAAATGAGAGAGATCATGGAAAGAGGGGTTAAAGGCTGAACAGTGCACAGCCTTACTGCAGAGGGAAGAAGAAAGGGTGGAAAACACAGACCCAGAGGACTGAGGGACTGTAAAATCTGATCACTCCTCTGCTTCAAGGACGTTCACGTTGCAAGGTAAGGAACTGTAACCAACACCAATCCATGCAAGCAAGCTAACCTTCAAAGTGTGTGTGAACTTATCTCCCTGCTAAGGTCAACAGAAAATTCCCATTGATCTCACAGGAGCTTGGATTTTCAATTAATACAAGGCTACTGGACTTGATGCGCAGTTATGAACCATTTGTAATTATTAATTCATCTCTTCTCTGACTTCCAGTTGACTTCTGAAGGGAGATAATATATCATAGCTTAAGACTGAATGTATATTTGTACTTTAAAACACCATTCTCAGTGATAAAAACCCATGAACTGACATACTATACTCTTCTGGGACAGTTTAAGAAGCAGCATGAAAATAATCTTACTGGACACATAAAAATGAACAGTGAGTCTACATGCTTGAATCTAGTTACTGTACCATTTTACTTATTGTTAACTTAAAGCCTTTTTCTGGTGTTAATACATAACTGTAACAACTTTCCAAAGACAAAATGCTAGGAGTTAGTTTTTTCCTATCTTTTAAAAATTTTGTTTTGCAAACAAGATTCAAAGAGTCTGCAACTGCTGTTTCTAGGACCCTGAAAATTTGCAAAACTCCCTGTGTCTCAACAAGTTGCTTTCTACAGAAATGTTGAGTATTCAGAGATTAGTTGTTCATCTCTTCCTCCCACACTTTTTAAAATCCTTATTTAAGTATTAAACTCCTGTGAACATTTGTGCTTATGCATTCAGAATTATGCAAGTCACTGGGTGCTACGATGAAGGACCAACTGTTCTAGCACAGAAAGCTCCACACAGAGCTACAAGTGAAGAACAGTTTTCTTCCCCTTTGTGATGCCAAATACAAAAACAATAGAGGTACGGGGGCTCCCTCAAAACAGTGTGACCCCAGAAGCAGGATTACTAAAAAGTTACTGGAAAATGCAATATTTTCAAAGCTGAACCCTGAATAGTGTCAAAGGCCAAAGAGATACCTGAGGAAGCAGCTAAGCACAAAGACATTCCAGGGTACCAGCCATGGAGGCTGGAGGTAGCCAAGAAGGGAGGCTCAGGATAGGAGAAGTCAGAGGGAAAGGCAAGTGCTGGACATAGGCCAACCAATAAGCCATGCTGGCAGCACTTTTGGCATTGCTGTTCTGTTGAGCCAAGGAGAGTTGGAGGTCAGAAAACTCCAGGAGGCTGGGAGGTGATATTTGGATACATGTCTGTCAGCTGTGTCACAGGGTGAACATAGGTAAGGGTTTGGCAGCAGTGTTGGATCATTTCAAGGAAAAATAGAGAGAAATTGGGAAGACCAGGTAAAAAACAGTCTGCAGTCAAGCAGGAGAAGATTTTGGGGCAGAGCAGCTGTATCTTGGTCACAAGAAACAGAAGAAGAGCTATTATTTGAGGCCAGTTGGTGAAAGCCCCATCAGTTTTAAGTAGTTGCCCAAGTGTACAGGAAAGGAGGAGAAGGTGTTGTAGTATGAAAAATGGAAAAGGAGATGGTCATTTACTGAATTTCAATCCTGCTTTTTTTCTGCAGCATTTCTCACACAAGTATTAAGCACTACAGAAATATAAACCACTACCTCTTTTTTATAGGTGGGACTTTGGCACACAGGAAGATGAAACAATTTCCCTAAAGTTACCCAGCAACTCAGTGCCACACCTGATGAATGAACTCAAGGATCGTAACTTCTTGTCTTGTACAGGTTTTGAACCTTATTCTCCATTTCCAATTAGTTTAACAAAAGGAAAAAAATCTGTGCAAATTGCTTGTAAT
>VYZR01006566.1:44973-71857 GCA_013400675.1 Oxylabes madagascariensis
ATTATTTGAGGCCAGTTGGTGAAAGCCCCATCAGTTTTAAGTAGTTGCCCAAGTGTACAGGAAAGGAGGAGAAGGTGTTGTAGTATGAAAAATGGAAAAGGAGATGGTCATTTACTGAATTTCAATCCTGCTTTTTTTCTGCAGCATTTCTCACACAAGTATTAAGCACTACAGAAATATAAACCACTACCTCTTTTTTATAGGTGGGACTTTGGCACACAGGAAGATGAAACAATTTCCCTAAAGTTACCCAGCAACTCAGTGCCACACCTGATGAATGAACTCAAGGATCGTAACTTCTTGTCTTGTACAGGTTTTGAACCTTATTCTCCATTTCCAATTAGTTTAACAAAAGGAAAAAAATCTGTGCAAATTGCTTGTAATTGTACCAAAATCATCCATATAATCATCTTTAACCGATGAAGTATTTCCTACCCTTTGTTTATGCTGGTTATTCATTAATGATCATTTGTGGTGTGAGAAGTCAATCTTACAGCATTATTTTTCTTGATACCCTGATTGGGTACAAATTCTCTTGAAAAGCTAGTAGCTAAAATGAATGTTCATTCCCCAAAATACATCAGAGTGAAATTGGTATTCTGCACAGGTGCTTTCAATCAGTCATCAGACAGCATATATAGTTGTGAGCTAAACACTCAAAATCCAACAATTATTTGCGATGTCTATTTTGCCATATTTAGACTATTGGGCTGAAACATGAAGACAAAAGAAGAGGCTCCTCATGTGCTGTAATGAGGGAAATGGAAAGCAGCTGGCAATCACTAAAATACACAGAGGTTTTTCTCATATTATGCTGGAGCATGTAGGCTCTTGAGCAATGGCCCTACTCTGTAAAAATCCACTTTAAAAGGATGTATCTTGACTCGAATGCATTGCCTATGCTGTGCAAGAAAGCAGTTATTTAGGAAAGAAATAAAAGAAAAAATCAGGACATCAGAGAGTAAAATGAAAGGGCAAATTTGGGAGTCCATTCTGCCACCTAAATACCTCATGCCAGGTGAATACCCTACAGTATCCTCCATGACATCCCAGCCACCCCTCCAAAGAGGCATAGCTCCTCTCAGGGGTTCTGAATCTTTAAAGGCCTCATTCAAAGTCCATTGATTTCATCTCAGGGTCCTGAATCAAGGCTGGAATAAACACATTCAAACATTTCTTCTTTGCTTCACCTTGAATTTCATGCATGCTCTACCCACCAGCCAGCCTAAAAATCACAAACTGCTGCCTGTAACACAAATATTTTGTCCACAGAACAAATGCTATTAGTCTTCATTGTCTCCACAGTAAAAGTTTTGATTTTTTCATTTCTTCTACAAACAAAATGAACATATAATTTATGTTTGTGAGCAAGTGATTTTATGGCATTTCTTTTTGTTGACAGAATGATTGGAATAAAATTACATTCTGTTGACAAAAAATGTGATGAAATGTCGCTTGTGCATGTAAGGAACAAAAGAGTTTGACAAAAAACCACAGTTTGCCAATGGGACATAGGAAACGTTTTAACAAAATTAATTCTGTCTGTCTCCTATTTGTCCTAGGAATGACATGAGAAGTTTTTCCAAATCCACTATGTCAAAATAAAATATAAAAATTTTACCTATAAAAAGACTAAACACTACTGTTATGGAAGCCATTCTTTCTAGTGCTTTAAGCCATATTGCACTAGGTCACATCTCTTTTTTCCAGAATTCACTAGTTTCTAATAGAGATGTGTGGGATCCACATGCTTTGGTACATGTCCATCCTACACACCACCACTAACTAACAGTAGTAGGCCTTCACATTTTTCTGGATTTTTGGTAAATTAAACAATAAAGTGGAGCTTTGTGATTTTCAGAAATACTAGGAATGTTTAAAGATACCAGTGTTTGTTTTTGGAAGTCATCAGGCCTCTGACAGCAACATGAGTACTCACATAATTTAATTCTTTCAGAGCCTAAGCAACAGTCTGACAGCATCTGGGAAATGTGTGCCAAGCTATTTTCTCTTTGAACTTTGATGCCTGATATCTTTACATGGACATGAGCTCATGTGAGGATGGACAGAAAGGGAGGGGAATCTCCCTTTGGTGGGCTCAAGTGAATGAGCTTAGACAAGGCTGATTTACCTTTGGTAGCAGAGGGCCTTTAGGTTAAAAGAAATTTGATGGCTCTACAGGGAGTGGGATATAAAAGCTCANCATGAGCTTCTTTACAGAGTTAGTGTGTGGGACAAGCTCGAGGGACAGACTTGGCTAGTTTGGTCCCTCGGCTCTGCAAAAAAGGTTGTCAGTGTTTCCAGGGTTCAGGCAGGCAGTGAAAGAAGTCGACTTTCCTTCCAGACAGATAAAAATGAAAGAAAAACATTGTAATCCCATTAGCACTGGTGGATTTCAGTCTGATCTTCCATCATGCAGAGGAATACCATTCCCACTGAAAGCACTGAGATTTTGGCCATACCCCACAGCATATCAGCTAGCTAGTGCCTGAAGCCCCCTTAAATCCATTAAATTCCCCTGTGGCTAAGTGAGGAGATCCAGAAAGGACACAGAAAGAGTCTGGTGAGATCCTACAGTGCAGACACACTCTCAACCGTTCACGAGTTTGATCTTTTCAAGTCACTGGGGCTTCATACAGTCAGAAGGACTGCAGACCTGAGTTCTGGACTTCAATATCATGGGCTGAAGAAACTGTGAGCTTGGGGCCACCAAAGATCTTGTCAGACTTGCTGCTGGCACTCTAAGGTCATGGTAAGGTAAATGATGTTTAGTTCAACTGTGTATGGGTTAAAGATCTGGAGGAGACCCATCCCTGTATGGATTGGCCAGTCTGTACAAATATTAACATAAAAGCAGTGATAGACATTTACATTTGTCAGCAAATGTCTCTTAGAGTTAAAAATGCAATTAATTGCACTGCTTGCACTAAGGCAAGCAAGTTCTTGTCTTCCCTCCCTCTCTCCTCCAGCCCCCCTGACAGTGAGAAGAGGGGAGCTAATGTGCTAAATGTTTTTTCCCTGATTTTTCCCTTGCAAAAGAATAAATGATATTAAAAGCTAAGAAATGTTCAAACACAATCAACACACTCATACATTCTAAAGAAAATAGCAAATTAAATGCAAAGTCTATGCTAATGCATCATCCAGGTTGCGATTTTAATTGCAAAAAGTCAGAAATGTGAAGTTATGGTTCCTGCAGTAATCATCACTCAGCCCCTCGAACAGAGTTAGGATTTGTATTCCAGGCAGTGTGCGGCATTAACTCCAACACCAGTGTATATATGTGTTCTCTGCCTTCATTACAGTTGCTGGGGGAACCATAATTCTGCATTTGCTGACTTTTGCTCAATTAATTCTTTTCCTTATTGCTGTGCTACAAGATTCTCGCATTTAATTTCGCTGCATTAAAAAATACAAACACGTAAAACAATGAAAAGAAACTGGAAATTTCCATTGCATACTAAAGTTAGGAGATAAACCATTCTGTCCCTGCATGCTGAGGCTCACGTAGGACAATGCCATCATCTTAGAGCACAGGTACATAAATAATAATAACAACAGCAATAGTAATAATAGTTAATAACAGTTACAATAAATGCACATGCATGGAGCTTCACCTCATTGTGAAGTGAGTGCCAAAAGATCAGGGAACTGGCATGCTCTGGACAATGCCTGTTTTCAGCCTTCTATGGTAACTACTTGTATTACATTTCATCACAATGAAGGCAATGCTGAGGTCCCAGTTTTCCCACTGAGGCTGTCTCAGGTGTGTTTCACCACAAAAGCAAATTTCATGCCCTCACAACCTCCTCACTACTTCAGTACCTCTGAAGATAATTTTGTCTGTAATCCTCCAACTACATGCTGGTGTTGGGATATACCTTCCTGGAAATCTGCCTGGTCGATCTGCAGGAGCAGCCATAAAAGTAATTAATACTAGTGGTCCAAGAAATCATTTGGAAAACACTGCTTAGAGTAGGTATTTTCCTACTTTGTAACAAAAAGGAGTCATCAATCTCACTTCTCCTCTGATATAGATTTGAAGGCACGCTTGCAGGCACACTAGGTAAGCCTCACTAGTGTTATGTACGTGGTCTCTTTGTGCCAGCAGGAGCCCCACAGCATTGTGACTTCTCCTTACCCACCTCTCATCCTCCTCTGGGCTCCTGAAATGTGCCCGCAAGGATGTATTGGATGTCTCAAGGTCAGATTTCCAAAGCGGCTGAAGGATATGAAGATGAATACAATCCACCCAGAGTTTAAATAACTGAGCACTTGGGTAAACCCCACTAATCCCACCTTTCTTTTAAAGCTCATATGCATATAAAATCTATTTCTAGGACAAGCCATCCCCCAGAAGTCACCCTTGTTATGCAAACTGTCATGCCAGGGGTTCTCTTTTTCTCAGTGGGTCTGCTGGTCAGACAAATCTATTAGCCCTTAGTAAAACAACCCTCACTCAGAAGAGGCAAATAGAAATGTCTCCTGAGCTAATATATCCGTATTGTCTCTCGTTGATAAATCTTGGCATTTTCTTCTAAAGTTATTCCATATTTTACAGCTTTATGTTAGCTAATGTGCAAATGGGAAACACAGGTGCCTCGTATCCTCTGTAATGTCTCTTATAAACTCTCTTCTCATGATGGAAAGAGTAGGATTTGTGCTGTTATGCTGGCATAGCCACAGGTGAGCCCTGGCTTCTAATTTATAAAGAGCTATTAGAAATACATCCTTGGTGTGTTCACGTGCTATGTTTATTGCTGAAAAATATGGAGTTTTTACCTTGCAGATACATGAAACATTTTCTAAATATAGCTCTCAGTAGTACTCATTTAAAAGAAGGGGAGTCACAAATTTTTCACTGAAAAATTGCACTTTTCAAAAATATAAGCAAATCATGGCAGAAACTTCATGTAGGTTTTCCAGTATCTCTTTCCCCTCCTCAAAAAAAATTAGTTAAAAACTACCACTTTTTGTTATTGTGATATTTCCTCCTTCCTCTTTAACGTTTTTCCATTGTAAATAGAAGGGACATTGAATTTTTAAGAAGGAAGATAAAGAATTATGGAGAAAAATTCTCATGGACTTTTTAAAAATCCAAGTTTAGGGCTTTTCTGCTCCTTCCCTGAAATAAGTTAATTTGGTTGAACTGGAAGCCTCTAGGTCAGCCTGTTCTTTGGACTTTGAATACAAAGAGCACATCCAGCCAGAGGTGAGAATCCAAGGTTTCTGGCAGAAAACAGCATCAGACAGAACAGATGGCAGCTTCTGATCACGCCAGAAAGAAGAAATGGTGCTGCCAAAAGTGCAAAGAGTTCATTCAGCTCTATTTAATGCTTTTTGCCAATTTTCCCAAACCATAGTCAAAAGAGTCCAAATTCTCTGTGAAATTGTGTCAAACCTATGGTTGATCCATAGCATGGTACCACTCCTTTTACACATTTCAAATAAAAGCTTGATGACAACACATTAAAAAATTGACAGAGGTCCTCTGATCTAAAAGATGCAGGAATCTTTGCTTCCAGGGGTATGCAACATGCAAATAAGACAGTGAGCCAGGGAAATAGGTCTAAAACCGGTCATGAAGAGAAACACTGGTTAGCAGCCATGCAGAGCAGTGCCATGAAGAGTTCACTTCAGTGGTAAGGAACCCCCCAAGAGAGAACCCAGGGCAGTTCCACCACACCAAGTTACAAGTGTCACCTTCTTGCTCTCCCTACTGAGGAAAAAAGCTAAATTAGCTGAAATAGTCAACAAACAGAAAATCTAGATCAGAAGTGGAGTTGAACAAGCAGGATTTTGGGATGTCCTACAGGAATCAGCTCTTTTTCTTCCCATGGTTGGTTGAGAGGACCACTAGCACCCTTAGGACTATTAAAGAGGACTTCATGGAAATCAGTATTAGGTACTACCTGCAGTATGGTCCTTGCCTACTGCTTTGTAGCTCGAAAGAAAGAGGAAGGAAAAAAAGAAATAGAGTAGAGAGGTGTAAGATGAGTGAGAAGAGGAGGCTGTAGGCAAGATGAGCACTCAGACTGGGTGCACCCAGGAAGAGGCAAACACCAGGGGGACATGAGGAATGTGCAATAAATTGATAGGTGAGTCCACCAAACAAGTTGTCTTTTATACTCTCAGGACAGCATAAGATTTTCACCAAAAGCAAATGAAAGTCACAAATCGCTACCAATGACACTGTAGACAACTTACCACAGCTGGTGCATAGAAAGATTCACAGTATGGTAATACAAACGGGTTACACAGATTTACATGTTAATAGGGGGAAAGATATAGGAGAAATCAGTTCCTTCAGCAAGCCCCTTTTTAATAAATTGTTTCTCTTACTACTGATTGTACCTATTTTATTTAAAATAGACTGCCCAAGGACAGGCAGTGCATACTTGTGGCGAAGTTATTTGGAAACTTTCCTATCCAATTTCTGCTTCAGATTTCACTTTGAAAATTTAGCAATTCAAAAACAAACAAAAGCATCCCACAGAATGATACCAAAGGACAAAGTTATTTTGGGAATAAAATTTTAATCAGTGCAGTACCAGCATTTAAATCTGCTGCCATAGTGACATCAGTGGGGAAAAAAATAATTAAAAACAAGGAGTCCAGAGGGACTGGCAGTTTTGGAAATGAATCTACACCTGTGTCACCTTAACATGGGATTACTGCAATTCACTCTTGATGCAGAAATTGTGGGGCGAACAAGAGCTGCCAGCTCACTCTACTAGGATGAGTTTCACTGTGACTGACACCTCTGCTCTGTGATGTACAATGGCTAACAATTGATTCCCATCGGACTCCCTGCATTAGGGACTCAGCAAATTGGTCACCTCACTCTTTATTTTCACGAGTCCATGGTCTCCAGATTACTGTGGTGAGAAGACAAATGAAATCAATAGAATCTCTGCTCCCAAAGAGATTTCCTATCAAAACAGAGTGGCAAGGGAACAGAAAGGGTATAGCAAACGAGGGTGACCGCCCACCAGACATGGGTGACATGTTCTGAGTACACTTCCTTGTCACCCAGGGACAGGAAACCAATTCCTTGGAAGCACACTACTACCTTATCTGTGTGTCCCCAGTGTTTCCCTGCCCCAGGGACAGGCAACACCCCAGGCCATGGCTCAACATGGAGCCAGAGCTGTGGGCAGATGTAACTGAGACCATCCTCTGGCTCTCCAGGCAGGGACATACCCTTCAAAAGCATCTCCCATCCCACACTAGCCCCCTGTTCCCCCAGCTTCCCTTCCAGCCAGGCTAGAGGGACCCACAAGAATCACTTGGACACTGCACCTGTAAAAGTAGTGCCACACTGCAGTGTAGGCAGTTCAGGGGCTGACAATCACAGCCTTTGCTACCACAAGGGCCGATGCTTCCTAACCAGCTATGCAAATCAAGACAATATTTGGGTAAAATTTATTTGCCTAAAACACTGGCCTTCCAGAAGATAAAAATCCCTCTGAAAGCATGAGAACACTTATACTTGTCAGAAGAAGTTTCTCATTTCTTATTGCTGCATGTTGTGAGGAAAGGAATTCTTTATTCTTCTTCTTTTATGTTTTTTTCCTTTATCCTCGTCCCATAACTGAAGTAAAATCTTCATGATGTTTTCCAACCTAAATCTGCTGTTCATTGTTATTTCAAGTAAATTGGATTTCAAACTGAGCCCTAGAATTTCCTAAAATTTTCAAATCTTTTCCGTGACACTCCAAAATGAAATGGTTCTCTATAAAATCCTTCTGAGACATCTACACAATTTTGAAAGGCTTGAACAAACCACAAGTGAAATTAAAAAATGCACTTTGAATAAGAAAAAAGTATAATAATATTGCAACAAAACCAATTTTTCCATACAGTTTTTCAGCAGGGTCATTACTCAGCCCTGGGATATGGCTATATTTTCTTTAGGGCGTAAAAGAGCTGATCTGTATCTGCTAGAAGCAAGGTGACAAATTAACACCACCTCTGTGAGTGAAACGAGCCGTGTCACTAGAAGTGCAGTCTGAGCCTTAAAAAGTCCTGCCAGAAGAGCTGCAGCACTTTGGCTCCCCGCAGCACATGGCAGACTGGCTGCACTCAGTGCATCCCCCAGCACAGGCAGGTGATGGGATGCACTGAACACACATCACTGTGTGAGCAGCCAGGTGAACCACCACCGCTGATGGGAGCAAGGCTGAGTCCACAGGGGTTTGCTTCAGTGCTCTCCCAGCCCTGAAGGGCTCGACTGCCAAGGCAGAGAGCAGTACTCAAGCTCACCAGTAGGTTTTCTTCTTGGAGGCATGCAAATATCTACAATCCAACCTCCACTGACAAAATGCTCTTGCACAGGCCAGCACACAGTCCCCTTTCCCGGGTGGGAGAATTGGAGGCATTTATGTGTCTGCAGGATCCTTGGAGATATAATTGTAAGAGGCCACCTTGCTGCCAAGCACAATATTGCTGTAGCCAATAATCATACTCAGGCAGTTTTTAATTGAGCTCATGATCATTCTAAGCATAAACCTGTCTTCACAACCCCTCTGGATGATACGGGAAAGGTGGAGACATAAAGCTAAAGGAGCTGATGGAGGTCACTGAACAACCTGCAAGCAGGGCTGCCATCAAGGAGCTCCCAGCTCCAAGCCCTGCTGCTGGCCAGGCTGCCTTGAGCTCTGGCTTAGTGGTGGGAGAGCAAAGCCACGGAAAATGTACACATTATCCATAACTTGTCACACAACTACTTTTGTGAAACAAGGAAAATCTCCACTACCCTAATTCTAGGGATATGAATCAGGTTTCAGGTGATGGACAGGTTTTAAACTCAATTTTCTTTAAGCTAAAAGCTTCTTCAGAGGGTGTTTGAGTGTACAATCATCTTTTATCTAGCACTTTCACACAAATATGTAAACCAAAGATTGGCAGAAAATGGCAATTGTTTGAAGCCTTTGGCTTACAGTGCATGTGGAGAAGCCAAAGAGGAGAGCCAGCGGTTTTCCATCACCTACCATCCCTCCACCCCGGCTGAACTCCCCAGTCCCTGATCCTTGGCACTGCCACAGCAGCTGCCAGGGGACAGACTCTGAAGCTACAAACCACTGACACATACAGACATGTGCAAACAACAGGACTGGAAAAAATCAGACAGGTACGCTTTCTGCACAAACATGTGATGCAACTGAAAGCTGACAGAGGACAAGTCCTAAACTCTCGCCAGCATTACTTACAATTCACAGGCACCTGGGTAGCTGTTACCAACCTGGCTGACTCTATGTGAACTTCTGCTAAATAACCCCATAGGTGCCCACTAACACCAGAGACTTCGCATGCCATTTGAACAGAAGAGGCTCAACAGTAAGGCAGCGGAGCTGATGAAAAGCAAATCACTGAGTCAGTTTACTACCAATGAGCTCTATTAAGTGACTGTAATGTAGTTCATCGCCCTGGAGTAGTCACTATCCCTCACTAATCTAATGGTAGTATTGACAAGGATCATTTACACAGCTCCCCTTAAAGGTTACCACTATTTGTCAGGACCCTGTGGTCGGGATGTGCGCGTGGCCCTCGTTTACATCCCAGGCTGGCCCATCCTTGTGGCAGAGCCGCCATCCCAGGCGGCACCGGCTGCTCTCCGCACAAGGTCACGCTGCTGCAGCCAGGCACCGGGAGTGCCATCCCCTAAACATCTGCTGGGGATTAACGGGGACAGCACAAACCTATCCTAAGGGCTGAGCTAATGCACAGAAATCGGTTGTTTGACAGCAATACCTTGCCACCAGGTATCAGCTAATCTGTATTAAGCCTCCCAGCTGTTTCTTGTGGTCAGTGTACATACTCCCCCAGCGCTGGGCCATATCACAGAGCTGGAGTTTTATGTCCTTGATCATTAAGTGCAGCCGCAGCTTAGTTTTACATCTTCTACGTAAAAATGAAAAATAAAAATCACTTGTCCCTCAAGCATCATCTCTGAGCTTTAACTAGCAGGAACTAGCTCCAGGATTCTAAATACATGGATCTTTCTGGATAAAATGTCTGCTTTTCAGCCCAATTCCTTCTCTGTTTTATGATGATGATCTGAATTGTCCAAACATCACTGCTCTATTTGGATAAAGTCTCATTTCTTCAATATCCAGCTCTGTCGAGAAAATTAAGGAAAACCACAGCAACAAAGCCCTCCTGATGCAGATGAGAGGAAAGAAAAGAAGAGCTAATGTGGACAGTGGGCACTTTAAACCCTCTTTTCGCTTACAGTGTAGATAAATCAGAGAAGCACTCCTTGAAGTATAAAATTATCTTGGTCTTTTAAAAATAGCTTAAACTGCTTTAAAAAGAAAAAAGAAAAAAAAAATAGGGGAAAAAAGGAAAAAAAAAAAAAAGAAGAAGAAACTGTTGAGATTCTACTTAGCTTCCCAACTAGATTCACAGACAGAGCCAGATGCTCCAAAGGTGCTGGAGCCCATTTTTTGAGATAGTCTCAAAAGAGATTTTGAGAGAGGATCAAAGGATCAGGGAAGTCCTTGGGATGTAACCCCTGGCAAAGAGGGACGAGATTAGGAGAGAGGCAGCGAGGGAAGGTCTCAGACCTTTGGCTCTCTGCAGCCTCTCAACATTGCTCCATGCTATCCAGGGGACATACTGTTTGAGACACTTGTGTCTCTGAGCAGAAACAGACCAGATTTGCCCCGTGTTTGGAGGGGTTTGCTGGTGGCCCTCTAAAGCCACTGTGTCATGGAGCTTGCTTTTTCCTTCCCCAAGCAGCTGTCATGTACCTGCTCCTGCTCAGCTCTAGGGCCACTGCCTGTTTCTGCAGCTCCAAGTCCACAGGTGACCTTATGGCGGAGCTAAACCAGGATCCTGGTGTTTGGTGTTTGTGAACAAAAAATATGAAGCAGACATGAAGTTCTAAGCTGAGTACAGGAACTTGCCTGCCTGCCCAGGGTTGTGCATGGTGGGAATCCCCACTCACAGAGGGGTCTTAACCTCTCCACATCACCTGCACAGCCTTGGGGAAGAGATCAGGTCCTAAAGCCACAGCACTTGCACCAGAGCCCAGCAATACATGATACTCCTTCCTAATGCATGCAGGACAGTTATTATTTTCCCGTTATTTTCACTTTTTTCTCTCCCATGCCACAAGCAGCTTGCAGGGTCACACCAAGGAGATGAAGCACAGCAAGCTGAGGAAATCCACTCAGACAGTGTTACTCTAGTGGGAGGCAGTCAGTGCTGATTCTGCTCCTACTGAGCAGCACAGAAGAATAGTCATAAAGTTCAACAGAGCAAGGCCACACAATAGAAGAAAAGATTACCTCCCTTTTCCATTTTCTTTTGTTAATATAAAAAAAGATAATAAAAAGAACATCTCACTATTATGCATTTGCATAAATGTGCTCTAATGATCAAAATATGGATCTCTGTCACAAAAGCTTTTGGGCCAAATCCAACAATTAACCAAACCTTCACAGCCCAGATGAGGATTCCCACCAGAAGAAGATGAAGTCATCTGGTCTTAGAAAGTGGGACAGCTGCTGTAATGGTATCTCAGCCTCCCTACACAGAGAAAGGTTCACTGACAGCAAAACCTCTGCTCTGTGGCAAGCAACTGAGAAACTTTGGTACCTTGCCTCTGCAGGACCCAAGAACTGCCTGTTGAAAACACAAATTGAGCACAACTGAGAAAGCAGCTATTGGCTTCCAGTCACTCTAACATCCTATGCCCTTTTCTTCCTCTCTAAAAGGAGGGTACTTGCCTACATACATCATGTACTGTTTGGGTTGTTAGTTTCAGGAATATAAACACAACCACACCGCTCATCAAATACCCTCACCTAATCCACCAGTACATTTATAATTAATGCACAACAGAGATGCTGAGACTGTCAAGTCAAAGTCTCCAAAGAGAGGAAATGCAGAATTAAAGGTGGTCATTCACCTGCTGTTTTACTTCAAATACAATTGGTGCTTCAATTGGTGCACCTGAAAAGAGTTGGGCTATGCAGTGAATTCAAGTGTTGTCAATGGCAGGCTTTCCACATTTGCCACAAAAACCATGAGGAGAAAATACAAATTAGAGATGGAAGAAAAATACTTTAATTGCTTAAAAAGAAATGTCACCTAGAGATAGGACTCTGTGAGCCTATGCCAGAAGGACCCCTTCTGATACTAGGCAGTGTTTTCAGACCAAGTTGCATGAGAACGGTTGGTAACTCATGTCACCTTCCTCGTTCTGCAGAGGTCAGACATGGATGGATGGTCAGCAGTGGCTATGGAGTGGATACACGTGGATACACAGCAGCGAGGAGGAATGCTCCTGGCTGTGGGTGAAAACGCCTGGACTTAATTCTGTGTTCTGTGGCCCGGGGCCTCAGTGCCTCAGAAAATACAATAAACAACAAAAGCTACTTTCAGCGAGCTTGTGCTTAGTTTCTCAGCAGCAAAATGGGAAATATAAGATCACCCAAAACTCACAGCAAAAGTGCAAAGATGGTAGATTAATGACCATAATGTTTTTGGTGACTTTAGAAAAATCCCAACTCTCCACTGAGTGAAACAAGAGTCCTGTGGAAACTGCAATGCAAGGTCAAGAATTCAAGCCTCAAAAGCCAGAGAATCCAGGACTGGAGCTTAGGAGGCTCCCCCAGCATAGGCCCAGTAAGGATGTGCACGGCTAGATGAGCTCCCCCTGCTCCCACTGCTGCTGCTGCCCTGCTGGGATGGCCACCCTGGACATTCAGCAGCAGTGCCTGATCTGCCATGCCAAACCTTCCCTGGGCCTGATTCAGGCTGTGGGCCAGACCTTAGGGCTACACCGAGCCACACGAGGCTGCTAAACCTGGAAGCAGCTCTGTATTTCAGTGAATGCAAACAGGCATTAAGCACCGCCAAGCTTACAGCTCAAGGCTAATGCACCTAAACCCGTCCGTTCACTCTATGCAAAGTGCTCTGAAGTTGAAAAACATGAGGGTATTATTTTGGCAGACACCAGGATCCTAAATGCAACTCTATTTTTTCCTACTTCATGCTGAAGTTGTTAAAATTCTTTGAATATTAAATGTCCAGCCCCACTTTCAGGGTTGACTTAAATGCGGTCTCCAAAAAATGTGCTGAATATTATTCATTTCTCAGAGAATCAAAAAGCTAGAGGCCCTTTGATGGGGTTGCTTGCATTTTTAAATCACATGCACACGCGCTAGTTAGAAGACTTTGGCAAACATGATTATATATGCCAGTATCTCAGACAAAAATGCACAATGCAAAATTCAAGATGTTTAGAATTTTCTCTACTATATTTTTTGTGTCTTTATCCTGAATCTCTCCCTCACTGCACAGCACAAAACCAGTGTCTGAAGAAATTAAAAAATGAAGCCCAAAATAACCAAAAAGTGTGGAGGACTACAGTCTGCTACCTTCCAAAAACTGAATTCCTTTATACTCACTAATGAACACAAGGAAATAATTTTCCCCCAGTGCTAAATATGGATCTTATCTTGTATCTGGGTCTTAGAAAAAGGATTCTGCAACTTTTTCAGGGAATGTTTATGTTTCAGTATTTATCACCTGAACTGATGTTAGTGAACTAAACTTGCAGGAGTTGATATGGAATAAATTCTGAGTCAGAACATTCTCTCCTGGAAACAATATACTTGAAGATAAAAGACAAATTTGAAAAAAATTTTAATACAGACTCATATGTTGGAGTATTTATTCACCATTCAGAAGACAGTCAAGCTCCCCACTGACAAGGCTGGATTGCTAGTGACCCCAGACCACAGCATGCACAGTAGGAGTCTTCCCATGTTCTGTCTGATGCAGCTTCTAGACTGGCTCTCAGACCTGGCTCTCCTGGTCAGTCAGAAGTTAAAAATGCAAAAGTACAACACAAAACACTACAGTGCCTAATATTTTGGCACCCAGACTCCTTAGAGCCAGTGGAGATTTTAGCATTAATTTATACCAGGCTTATACAAGTGGGCATGGGCTCCTCTGGCTGGCACGGACAAGAGGCAGGTGTGGTTCAGAAGTGTTTAATGGTGTTGTGCCTGAGCAAATAAGCCCTGCCTTTCAGCAGGATGCATTGATTCAAGCACAGCAATGTACTAATGTCACATACACAGCTGGAGGATCACAGCTGCCTCTCATCTGGCCAGCTCAGGCCACAGGCAGAACAAACATGTCTGTCTGCACTTGTCTTTAGAGACATCATCTAGTTTGCATGGCTGACAGGGAGCCACACAGATTATCTCAGACAAGTCAAGGAAAGATGCAAAATTTAGGTGCTTAAGAGAGTCTAGGTGATTTCATGCCAAAGGACATCATCTTCTGCTAACAGTGCTCTTGTATTCAACACCCAAGACAGACTTTTCCCACAAAATACAGCAAGAATATGAAGAATATGATGCTTCCTCCTCCCCTACTCTGCCTTTAGTCCTATATTCTTGTGATTAATGTCTTCATGTGAGAGGAACAAGAGCATTTATTTGCCAAAGTCTTTTAACCCAGCTTCTAGCATTCAGCATGGCAGTCTAGTCATGAAAGTATTCAGTAGGTTTTGGAGGACTTGCTCTGTCCCTCCTCTTAAAATTGCTCCTCTTTTCTTGAAGCAATTACGTACCTACTGGGGCAAAGCAAAAGTGGTTTAGCTAGGTTATAAATGAGTTCACACTCAGCTGAGGGTAGGGGCAACTTAACAAAACAAATACTCAGCCAAAATTGAAAACCATGAATTATTTTGAGAACATTTGTCCCAAAACATCCTGAGGTGGAGTAATTAGGCTTTCCTGGGAAAGACACCAGCAAGTCTGAGTGCCAGCCCACAAGGAAGGGATTTAAATGCAACTTTCACGTATCTCTACAGTATTGGTGTCGCTAATATGATAGTCTCCCAGTGAAGGGAGTATTCCCTTCAGTGTGGGTATTCTTTGCCACTCTCCTGCGCATGGGGAGAGGAAGACTCTGGAAGTGCCTTGAGAACAGGACTCACAGGCTTGAAAGAAGCTAAGCATGTAACTTGTCTTTCCAGCAAAGTCCCAGCATGCACTGAGATTCAGATCTGCAAAAATTTTAGCTCATCTCTGAGTTTGCTGCTGCCACCCATGTGCCAGACCTGCCACCACCCAGCCAAGACCCAGCAGCACAGAGCTTGCCTGAATTCTCTCCCTCAAAGCTTACTTTCTAACTGCCCTGATACTCCTGTCTGCCCTGAAAATAAGCAACACCTAATGATAAACTCGGGTTCTACCTGGCAGAGAGGGACCACAGCAGCTTCCAGATACAACTCATCCGGCTGGGATCACCTTGCTTTTAGTAGAGCAAGGAGGACAACCTTTCTCCTGTGTCAGGGACCTGTGTATGTGTGGCTGCCTGGCCTAGGGAGACCCCAATCCAGCACTCCACTTCCTCACAGCCAAGTGTTTTGGGGTACAAGCAGTCTCCAGCTTTCTCTGCTATGCTGGGCACATTTAGCCTGAGCACAGATATGAGGGAGAATGTTTCAGGCCAGCACTGCAGACAATCCCTCAAGGTTCAAAAGTCTGTGTGCATGTTTACATTGCACATCATCAGATAAAGTGTGCTGCTTTTCCTCTCTCCTGTGTTCTCTCTCTTAACTCTGTGGTCTGTGATTTTTGTACCCCTTCTGCTCAGTGTCTGTCTGAACAGCAACAGGAGGCACCAAGAATAGCCCTCTAATCTCTACTCACTTCTTATCCCTCTGATACCTTCAGAGGGAATGGAGGATGCCTTTGCATTCTTTTCATCCTCTGCCCAGGCATGCTCATTTGAGGCTACATCTCTGTTCTGCAGAAGAACGTGTTAATAGCTTGTTCTGTTTTGTTTTCCCATAGTGACAGAGTTTTGTCATATGATGGTGTACGTCATATTCCTCATTTTTGGTACCATCTTCTATTCAGGTCCACAGGGCCACTCATTGTGCTGGTTGTTTCAAATTTTTAAGATATATCTTCTGCAACTTTTGGAGTTTTCATTTTAGGATGCTTGATTACAGGGATTTGAATAATTTGCCAGGGAACAAAAGAAGCAACCAGGAACAGGGAGTTTGGCATTGACCCAGCCCTTCATTCACAATAAAACTTTGAAAAAATCAGCCATGACTCAGCACAGGCATAATTCACAAACCAGAAATACTTGCTTCCCTACTTTACAATTGCATTAGTAGGTACTTAATCACAGCAAATAACATAGTGGATATTTTATTTTTGAAACCATATGCTGTTGTGTTCATCTCCTGAAATTGCTGTAACACATGGCCTCTCATTTAAAATATCCTTGTCAGATATAATTGGCAAAAGTCATCAGATGAGACTCACGTCATATAATTAGATGTATTATATTAGGCTGAATGCATTACTTTAATAGTAATGCCACAATATACACTAACAAGATGTTTTAAAATACAAACAACTTCCATGACCTTCTTGAGGCAGTAACTCTGATTCCCTGTCATTTTGTTTTGGCAATAATCTATTAAAAATATGTTGGGCAACTTGTTTGGGACCTTCTAAGCTTCCTCATCCAAACACACCTGTTGTTGCAGATCCCTACACCCACACAGCTCAGCTCAGCCCTCTGCTCAAGCACCTCCACTGGCATGGGATGAGGAGGGGCTGGAGATGAGGGGTTGGGGCACTGCTCCCCACCTCCAGTGTCACAGTAGGCACTTGCAGTATCACGTAGCCAAACCAGTGCACAGATTTGCTGTTCTTACAAGCTCCCCAGTTCTTATAGGCCAAGAATCCCATCCCCAATCCTTTGGATGCTCATCCATCACAAGTTATTTTCCTCCTTGCTGTTATGCACAGTACTATTGCTAACAACCATAAAACGGCTCTTGCTTACCTAGTAATACCAGATACTCCATCTAAATGGGAGAGGAAGCCTAAGTTTTACATTAAGGGAAACACCTTAACGAAAAAAAGGCAATGGCCACATGGTGACTCACTGCTTCCTGATGATATTCTGGTTTTTGAATAACAGTGTGGGTGTGGATATCTGGGTTTTGGGTGGGTTTTTTCAAGTTAACGATCTGAAGACGCCCCTTGGTTTACCCTGTGATGCTCCTGGCTTCCTGTCTGTGTCACAGTAGAGATGAGTTCATGATGCCTTACGTGCCTCAGTTTCTCTAGCACCTCTGTTGCAACATCAGTACTAGGAACTGAATTGAAATACTGGTAGGAAAAGTATAGTCATCTATTTCCAGGGTTATATGTTGCGGGGCTGTATCCACATACTGGATTTTTAAGACCAAAAAGGTACACGCCATCTCCTTTGGCCTCCGCTTTACCAGAGTAAAGCTATTATTAGCCTGCTAGCGTGTTTCCCAGGAAAGACGTGCCTCTTCTCAAGGCTAATTATTCGAGCAAACAATCACGCTCCTCACTGACCCAGTTAGGCTGTTGGAGAAGCCGGGGACCATTTCTTACACACACAGGTGGCCCAGCACATGGAGTGGCCCTGCTCTCTGCATCCACATAGGAGGTGCTGGCCCAAGCAGGTGCAGCTACAGGGGGTCAACCCACAGCTACCCTCTGCTGCAGCTGCCTGCAGGATATTTCTGGGATGCACCCACAGATGATACTATATTATATGCACACAATAAAGTAGGGGAAGAACTCAAAGTTTTGTCACATTCCTTTGAAGCTGAATATATTCAACAAAGATGGTGAAGGGCCTTGAGGGGAAGCCATGTGAGGAGTGGCCAAGGTCTGTTCAGCCTGAGGAAGAGAAGAATGAGGGGAGATCTCATTGCAGTCACAACTTCCTTGTAAGGGGAAGAGGCGGTGCAGGCACCGCCCTCGTCCCTGTAGTGACCAGTGACAGGACCCAAGGGAACGGCCTAAAGTTGTGTCAGGGGAGGTTTAGGCTGGATATTAGAAAAAGGCTCTTCACTGAGAGGGTGGCTGGACACTGGAATAGGTTCCCCAGGGCAATGGTCACAGTACCAAACCTGACAGAACTCAAGTGTTTGGACAATGCTCTGAGACACATGGTGTAACTCTTGGGGATGGTGCTGTGCAGGGCCAGAAGTTGGACCCAATGATCCAACTCAGCTTGTTCTGTGATTCTGTGATTCTGCAATTCTGTGATTCTGTGATTCTGTGATTCTGTATTGCCAAGGTCTGCTTATCGCTTAGGTCTTTACAGCTAGACACATATTCAGGCATCAAATTACTGCCTGCAGCTTGTATTCCAGTGAGGAGTAACATCACATAGGGACAAAAACATTACACATTACCTTGTCTGACTTTGGAGAAAAAATTATTTACTTCTATAGAAAAACTTCTTCCCTAAGACAGCACAGATTTCTTTTCAACACAGCCTGACTCCCTTATCCATGCAAGTTAGACTGATTCATGTCACAGATACAAGAATTACACAAAATTGGAAGGTTTGTCCCACAGGAAATTCTAATTCATCCTGATCTGATTTTATCAAATCAGTAAGCAAACCTGAGTTTCCAAAATGAAAACTTTGGCACAGAAATATGGAAGTGGCAGGTCCCAGAATGGGCAAGCTGGAAGGTCCAATGCACTGCACTGGTCGGCCCCCGTCCCCTGCAGTGGCTGCTGATGCTTGCAGAGGATACACTGAACACAAGGACTCTCTATCTTCCCCTGGTCCAGCCATCTGTGACTTAGACTTCAACACCGGAGGGATGCAAAATGTTTATTTGCTACAGAGAGACTGACCTTTCCTTTCCATTTAATACCTTTGAGACCATTTATATTCTTCATCTCCATGTCATTGAGTAACAATCCATTCTACATAATTACATACAGTGTGGAACAGATTTTCCTTGTGGTTATACTGCATTCTATTTAATAATTTCTGTGGGTGCCTCTGGATCTGTTAAACTAAGAGAACAGCATGCAATCTGCATAAATTTCTCTCTAATATCTCTAAGGTTTTATAAAACAATGCATTATTCCATTCACGGTACTTCGTCTTTTCCAAGCCAAAGAGTGCCAAACTGCTGTGAATGTCTTACAGTTTTTGTTTCACATTGGGTTTTTTGTTTGTTTGTTTTGGATTTTTTTTCTTGATTTTTCCGTATCTTTTCTTGATTTGGACCAACCAGATCTATTTCTAGTATATGACATGGGTTCATGAATTTAAATAGTGATATTATTATAATCCTTCATTGTTTTTCTCATTATATATAAGGTGCTACTTACCTTTATAATTCTTCTGAATACAAATATGAGATGTATCTGAAAATTATCCGCAATATTTCCAAGCGTTTTTTTTTGTCTAAATTGCAATAACTGAAAGAGACCTCCTCATTATACACTTAAAACTAAGGGTGCTTTATTTAAGTTCTGTTTTCCTCTACCCTAAACAACTGTGTATTATCTGGAAAGACCATCACCTTGTTATTCATCTGCTCTTTCTTGATTATTTGTGATTGCCTCTAACATAAATCCTAGGATAAGCTGTGTGAAAATAAAATGAATGATACTTTCAAAAAAGCTTCTTTTCAGGATACTGAAACATTTCACAGTTGCATCTTTCAATGATAATCAGCTTTGTGATCTTCTCAAATTATATTTAATGTTTGTGAAATTTAGCCAACCCAAACCCTTCCCTCATTGCTGTCACTGTCCAACTGGATGTGTAACACAGTGCCCTGATGCTCTGTGGTGCACATTTCTTAGCAGCCTGACCCTTCCCAAACACAGCCAGATGTCCAGTGATGCCAGGAGCTTTGTTATAGGTTTGCTGTTTCATGACATTTGTGTTGTGAGTCAAGTCCAATCCTGTGGCTATCACTCTGGGGAATACTAAATACAAAAAGCTAAAATGAAACTAAAAAAAAAAAAAAAAAAGTTTCACGGTTTTGTACAAACAGAAACTTTTTAACTCTCACATGCTATGGGAAATCTTACTCATTAATCTCTGTCCCTTCTTAAACAAGCTGCCTGTGTGAAAAAAAATACACCTATCCCAATACCTTCCAAAACAAGGAAACTATTATTTCATGTGTGCTTATTTGAAATTAGCATTGCTTCCTGAATTCATGGTGAATGGTTTTATTTTCCAGCAACATGAATGAGCACAAGTCACAAGAAAAGCCCATGACCCTGTGGCAGTGACAAGGCACTTCTGGGCCCTGTTAGCCAGGGATGTGATCAGCAGTTCCCTCACTGCCAGAAATGGAGCCTTGCCTTGTGTGCATAAAAAAACCCCAGAAACACGGCCAACATCCAGCAGAGAGTTAACCATTCCCTCACCCCAGCTCTCTGCATCACTCTCCTCCTCAGCTCTGCACCCAGGTCAACATGTAAACCCCAAATTTCTAATACTGTTGCAGGTATTGGAACTGGATCTCTCCTCACACTGAGTGCAAGGTAAAAGGTATTAAATATTTACTTTTTTGATTATGATGTACTGGGGAGTTTTCTGGCAAGTTAACAGCCCAGCAACTATGGAAGGCTGAAATGTAATGGGCCATAAGTACAGAAACTTTTGGCCATGCCAAGCCTTTCAACACATGATATCAGCCAGTGGTTTGGATTGTTATTATTTTATTATTCTTAAATAAAACTTAATGTTAACTTTAAGTTTATGTGCAAGAGATTGTTTGGCAGTGATAATAATGTATGTATCACTGTAAAAGGTAGTTAATTTATTCCCAGACATCTTTCCTCCCTGCAGTCAGTGTTACTCCTTCTTCAAGAAAAGTGACATCCTGGTCTGGCTGAAATGAATGCAAGAACTCCCTGTGGTTTCAACAGGAGTGGACTTCACCTTGCGCAGGATCTGAGGAAGAGTTGGCATCAGCCTTCAGATTAAAATTCAAGAGTTCCTGGCTCTCCTTTAAAGTGCACATTATTACCATGCTCCCCTGCTCACAGCCATCCATCAGCTCTGCCTATCCCACAAGTGCTTTGTAGAGGCTTAATTTTTTAGAAGCAAACTTCTGTCTTCTCATCCAGTTTCCACGTTAGGAGTATTTGAGCACCTTTAGTAGGTTTCTGTCCAACTTTGGCAGCCTCTCTTGGAAGCCACAGAGAATTAATCACCTGCCAAGGAGAAATTAATCACTTTGTTGCTGCCTCCCTCATTCGTGATGGCAGAAATTCAAGCCTTTGGTTCCACCAGCAGCAGCCACATGCCTGTTTCAAACCACTTCAACTGTCCTGCGTCACCTCTCCCACCTTCTCTCTGCCTGCAGCTAAGCTCAGGGTATTATTAGCTGGCTTTAGTGATGGAATATGCTTGCTTTTCCCCCTGCCCTTTCTGCCAACAAGGATGCACTGTGACTAATACAATCTTCAGCTCCAGGCTGAATTACTGTGATGAACTGCATAGGGAAGCTCTGCCAAGGCTTTGGCTTCATGGCAATGGGATAGTTCCATCTCAAGCAGAAGGGAGAGTGCCCTGGGGGTCTACTCACTTATTCCCCACTTATCCCCAGTCCATTTCAAAAAGTAGGAACTTATCAACAAAGTTCAGCTGTAGCAGAGACCACATCTTGATCTGCAACTCAGCTGGCAAAGGATGCTCCATTGGCAAACAGAGATAAAGTATGTTTAACTTGTGAGTTCAGTTGCAAAACAAGAAACTGAAAAGATTAGAAGAATTCAGAATTTTTAGGACAAAATATTATATCTGTTTTCCAGAAAATAACTGAATACCATAATTGTATTAGTCCCTATTTTATGTCATGTTTTTCTGTCTGGCAGTTGGTATACTCCACAGTTAGATTCTCTGTTGTTTTCTTTTTTTTTTTTTTTTTTTTTTNCCACGCAATCTCTTTTTTTTTTTTTTTTTTTTTTTTATCCAAGGGGTCTATGAGAGTGTCTGGGAAAAGTTTAAGCTAAAAAGGTGCATACTTCAGCATCAGAAAATTTGTAAGGATATATGAAATTGATAGGTCTGAAATCCCTTAATATATATGTTATGCATACACAAAACAGTGTAAGCACATTATATATTCGGCATTCAAAAAGCAATGTACTCGGACAGATGTTGCCTGTGTCATCTTAATTCAGGGCCCTTGTGTGCTTCTTATAAATTTTAATTATATAATCACTTTCTTTTCCTGCACAAACCTGCTGTTTTAAATTTATACAAAAAATAATCACTTCTGAAGTTAAATTGAAGGTGTGCAAGCATGCTGACTATCATCCACAGGACAATTTCTGATTTTTTTGTTGAAGAAATCAGGAGGGACATAGTGAGTGAAAAGTAACTAGGTTTGTCGAACTTTATCTTACCTTGAACAGAAAGAAGGATTGGCAGAGTTCAGGCCACCCCTTACCCAATCTCCCTAGAAGTGGCTTTCCAGGTTCCTTGCTGACTGGACCAAAGAACATGATGTTAACACAAAGAAAGAAATTGAAGGAGGAGTAAAAGAATATTTTCAGCTCAAGATAAAGATGTTTGGAACAAAATGAAGTACATCACTTTGACACCTGGAGAAGAGTTCAGTAGCCTCTGCTCCAGTCATATGAGCATCGGCCACAGACAAAAGGGACTGAGACACTCTTAGGAGCACAAATTCACTCCAGTTTATCTTGTTGAAACCTGATAACTAAATCCTTATAGTAAGAACTTGAAAACCCTGTTTCAAGGAAGGTTTCAGTGAGCACAACTTTCAGAAAGTGGTGCTTTGTCATTCTCCATTCCTAGATCACAGACAGCTGAGAAGCAGATGCCTAGAGTGTCCCAAGTGCACAAGCACAAACAGTCCAGCCTGGGAGATCACAACAGAGTGCAGGGTGCTCGTTTTCTCAAGCATCTCCCCAGCTGCATGTGCTGGGTTTAGAGTTAGCTTTCCTCACTGGGGCTGGTATGGGGCTGTGTGTGGATTTGTGCTGAACACAGAGCTGCTAATGTAGAGATGTCTTTGTTATTGCTGAGCAGAGCTTACACAGAGCCAAGGCCTTTTCTGCTTTTTGCACTGTGACACTGGAGAGGAAGCTGGGGGTGCATGGGAGGCTGGGAGGAGACACAGCCAGGACAGGTGACCCAAACTGACCAAAGGGATATTCCAGATCATGTGACATCATGCTCAGGGTATAAACTGGGGATAAGAAGTAGGAAGTGGGAACATTTGGAGTGATGGTATTTGTCTTCCCAAATCATTGCCATGTGTGATGTGGCTCTGCTCTGCTGGGGATGGCTGAACACCTGGCTGCCCATAGGGACCAGTGAATTAATTCCTTGTTTTTCTTTGTTTGTGTGTGTGGCTTTTGCATCCCCTATTGAACTGTCTTTATCTCAACCCATGAGTTTTCCAGCTTTCCCCCTTCTGATTGATCANTGAAAGCTGAGAGCAACAAATACATAACAGTTAACTGTTAAGAACTGTAGAAAGGTTAGCAGCAAAGGCAGAAATACTCAAGAACTGAGATCAAGGTACAAAAGGTTAAGCATATGGAAATTAACTCGTCCAGCTAACTTGTAGCCTCAAAGTGTTAAAAGCTGGTGGAGAAGGTCACCAGACCTTTAATATTGGTTTTCAGTATAGCAGTCATTAAGTTGCAGCTACCTGGCAGAGAACTGATGCTACCCCAGTGACTGCAAGAACAAATGGGCCATCCTGCTGCTCTGACAGAAACCCCAGGAGCACCACAGAGGAGCAGATGAAAGATCTGAGTTGAAGGCTAATAGTAGAGGTAATGACAAACAACTGGTTTGTGAAAAGCAGATAGTAGCAAACTATATGGATAACTTTCAAAAATTGGAAGTTTTGTTGATAAAGCCTCCACCGCTGAAAAAAAAAAAATCCTGAATTTCTCTAAGACATTCAGCATTGAGTCACATAAGAAGCAAGAGGGAAATCAAACCCAGGTTCACATGGTTAAGTGAGAAAGGAAGTTAGTTCTTTGATAGTTTTAAAAGTTTTAGAGAAACAGAGAGACAGCAATGTTTCTAGTGAGTTTTCTGGGGCTAGGTCATAGCTCTGTGCTATTTCATATTGAAATGANGGCTGCTGACTGGGGTGAAACCACAACACTACAAAAATCTGCACCCACAGACTGCAGTGTGAAATGTGCTGGGTGTCTCTTGGTCCCAACACCAAAGTGTCCTGCAGACATTTTATACGTCACTTTTCATGCTCAGAACAAATTGTATCCACATGAAAGGAATTCTGCCTTACACCTCAGTCTGCCACAGAAAAACTGATCAGAGAATAGAAATTGACTGTTGCTTAGGCCATTTAACAGATGTAATTATGTGCAAACAGAATAATATGCTTGGCTCTTTGGAAGTTCCAGGTTCACAAAGCTGGGAATTGTTATGCGCAAAATCACCTGGAAGAGGAAATTTAAATTAAAAAATTTCAGTTATAGCTGGGAAATGTTCAAGAAAAGAGATGAAAAAGACCATAATAAATAGATTTTATTANATAGTAGCAAACTATATTGATAACTTTCAAAAATTGGAAGTTTTGTTGATAAAGCCTCCACCACTGAAAAAAAAAAAGTCCTGAATTTCTCTAAGACATTCAGCATTGAGTCACATAAGAAGCAAGAGGGAAATCAAACCCAGGTTCACATGGTTAAGTGAGAAAGGAAGTTAGTTCTTTGATAGTTTTAAAAGTTTTAGAGAAACAGAGAGACAGCAATGTTTCTAGTGAGTTTTCTGGGGCTAGGTCATAGCTCTGTGCTATTTCATATTGAAATGAAAAAAACCCTCAAAAATTTTAAGGGAAATGACAGAAATATTAGAAGAATATTGTATAATAGAGTAACTGTTCCTCAGTAAAGGATGATGCAGATAAAGGTACAGATAAATAACCATTTTTAAAAGGAAAAGGAAACATCAGTGGGATGAAAATGAGAGGGAGCATAATTTCAGTGAAGAACTGATGAGAAGAAGATCAAAAGTATCTTCCCAGGACAAGGACTTCAGTTTCGACAGAACTGGAAAAGCAGTCAGATGGCAATTCACCCTTGGGCATCTTCTCTTTCTTCCAGGCCAAAGCAGGAGTAGATGCTAAATAGATGAAGGCAAGAGAAAAGAAACAAGCTTTCATTTGGTGTCACTGCAAGAGAAGCTGAATACCTGCTTTGAAGGAAATATATAATTTTTTAAGAAGTAAATCCACCCCACCCACAGAGAGCGCCACTCTGGAGAGAGGTCTGGTGCCGGGCACTGGTCTGTCTCACGAGTAGAGCAGCGGCAGGGCTCTGGCAGGTGCTCCTCAGAAACCCCACTGACAATTGTACGTGTTCAACAATCCCACAGGGAGACCCTGTGCCTGCAAACTCTTACTTGGCAAACAAGTGTTTCACTTGAAAAATGCAAAAAATTTGGACATTGTAAGGAAGTGCATGATTTTGGGAAGAGAGGTAAGCTAAGAGAGTCTAAGCAGCATTGGAAAATGCTAGGCTAAAACTAGAAAAAGGTAATTTAAAAGAAATATTACCCCTTGGAGAAATAAAAAAAGTGCACAGACTGACCACATCAATGATCCAGCCATCTGTAACATACCTTCTCCAACACAGATGAGACAAGTACAAGAACACCTTGAGATCCTGGACTACAAAAAAATCACCCTCCATAATTCAACTGTCTAAACAACAAGCTTGTGAAGAGTGTCCAGTGGACATAATAAATACCTTTTAAGAGTCTGAACAACAGAACACAGGGCTCTAAAACTGAGCAACTTGAACAGCAGGTGGAAAACACAGTTATTCACAGATGTCCTGAATGATGATATTGGCAGAGTTGCTTTACAGTCGCGTGGCCAAAACTAGAAACCAGAGAGTTCTCCACTGCTCTGCAGGTGCTATTTAAAAAAAAAAACAAAACCAAAAAAAAACCCACCAAAAAAACCCCCAAAACCCTTGCACCTATCCACTCATCTAGGAAAGGCAGCTGTGCACACAGTGGGGGCACCAAAAGGTTCACACGCTGCCTGCAGCCCATGTTAACTGAAACAAACCACAAAAGTGCTGCCACTTCTGAAGGGGCCTGGCAAACCTCATTTTACCACAGAAATACAGAGCTTATTTTTCAGCTTCAGATGTACAATTTGAAAATTGAATGCAAACCTCAGAAAGACTGAATTGTTGCAGATACACTCTAAAGAATTAGAAATACACTGTGGAGAATAGCAAGAGCTAGATATCTATCAGATAAATAAAAACCAAAACAACTGCGGGAAGTCAGGTTTCATGAGAACTCTGACTTTGAAAGCTACTGCTGAGGTACAACCCTGTAGACTTCTGGCTCTATTTTCAGCACAAAGAAATAATCTCATAATCTAAAGAGAAACAAAAAAGAATATATTTGAAGACATGAAGGTAGTCTATTCTGAGATACCATGTTATTTTAAAAGTATGAATGAAGCTTTTTTGGAGTTTAAGAAATCTAAGACAAAGAGTTACCAGGATGAAGATGGTCAAGTTTGTTGAGTTCAACAAGCAAAGCAAAAGAGCAATATACTGATAAATTTTTGTTGGCTTTTTCTGGCATAGTGTCCATATCCCCAGAGCGAAATCCTGCTCTCCTTCAGTCTTCCTAAGAAGCTGCTCCCACTCTGAGAGTCTGAGAGTACTGGGGAGGGGACATGAGGTAGGCAGGGTGCACTCTCTGGGCTCAGTTCAGGTGCCTCACTGGGCATACACGGAGCACAAGCAGATTTACACACTAGCCTTGCATAAATCTCCACCAAGCCCATTTGGTTTTCCAAAGTGTTGTAACTCCCAGAGTCTTCAAAAGACCCCTCTTCAAACACTCCTTTTTCACCAGCAGCAAAATTTACTTGCTAGGTTTTTTTATCCTCCCTCACCCTGAGAAGACTGAAGCATGTCTCCTGGAAGCACCTGATGAGAACAGCAAGCCCGAAGCACAACAGCAGCAAGAAGAAGATCAGCCCAAACTTCTGTACCTCAGCACAGTTCCTTCCAGCCAAAACCACCTTAGA
>VYZR01006572.1:11039-37695 GCA_013400675.1 Oxylabes madagascariensis
CTAATAGTCAGTAAACATCTATATCCTTAAATCCTAGATTATTATATAACATCTGATTCAAAAGAAAGAAAAAACCCAAACCATGTAACATTGGGGGGGTTGTTTTGTTTTATCTAGAAATTAAATCAGCGGATGGTGTGCAACTACATGCAGCAGCTCAAAGTTTACTCCTNCCCCATGTAAATAGTAAGAGGGACATTATAAAAGAAAGAATAAAACGTTTAACAAAGTTTGGTAAGTGTACTCATTTACAGTATTTGAAAAATTACCTCTCTGCATTTTGTGTATAGACCTTCCATTTCTGTGCACTATGCTCCCTCATTTTCATCACTCAGATGATAAGTTTATGACTTCATATATTGTTTAAACATATTTTTCCAAGGAAAATATTTGTGTCAGTTGTGTGGTTTTTTCTTTATTAAAAGTGTAAACAGTTTCCTTTATTAAGAGTGTATTGAATGAACCTTGGTTATCAATTCTGATTGTTTTTCCAGAAGATTTTGAATACATTTCAGATTTCAAGAGAAAATAAACCAGAAAAAAACTAGGTAAAGTTAGCAAAGGAAAATGTGAAGAAAGCTAACATATATTTTAGTGAAATATTTAGATTATCTTAACTTTTTTTAAGGTCTTCTCACCATATTCTATGAGGAAAACACTAAACAAAATGGAAGGAAAATAAGAATATTGAACAAAAAAAAAAGGGGACAAAAGATAAATTTACCTTTTTTGCCATTTTCTTTTTATATGGTTATTTCTGTTTCTTCTTTATTTTGCTGCTAACANAATAAAAATGTAGTCGGACAAAAAAAAAAAAAAAAAACAACAAAAAACCAAAAAACAACTCAGCAAAAGCAAACAAACACCAACTGTTATACTATATAGTTATAAAACCACTGATGTTACTCAGCCACAGAAACTGTCTATAAAATATGGGATACTCCCCAAAAATTATTATATACTACTAAAAATAAATTTACTGGAATTGCTCTAAAAATTAAAGAAACTGCAATAGTTGACATATGGTTAACCTCAACAGCTTTTTCACATTAAGAATAGAAAAAAGGAAAAATAATTGCACGTATCCACCTACACTTCTGCGTATGTGACTCTCATTGGATCTTTCCACCAAGCTTGTGCCTGGAAAAAAACCACTCCAGTGAAAAAGACCTTTGGCAGAACCACTAGGACACACAGAAGGGTTTCTTTCTCCTCAGCTGAGCAGAAGACAGAAATGTCTGTCACCTGCTTGAAATCATGTAATAGACAGGTGCCTGTTAGATTTCTTAGATCCATTTTTTCACCATAGACTGTGGAGGTCTTGCTGCAAATTTTGGTTTATTAGTAATCCTAATTCTGATTTTATGGTGTGAAATGGGGTAGTTGAGGGACATCAGGTGTTCATTAAGTAAGCCAAAGTAAGATTATATAACCTCGGAGTGAATGTTTCCAATTGCTTTTGATGCTTTAAAACAAAACCACTAATTACTTTGTTGTTACAGTATTTGCTGTATCTAATTTATGGTAGTGTAGTTAGTAATTTGCAAACAATTATTATCTTCTATCAAAGGATATTAATTCTGAATAGGTGAATAATTTTTAAGTAAAATGTTTAGCATGGGAGCTGATCAAGCCTAAAAATTCCAAAACAAATAATCATTTTCCCCATACTTTTTAAAAATATGCTTTTTAAATGTGCTATCATGCCTTACAATCCTGTAAGTCGCTTAGAAGTTCATTATCTTCAGAATGGACAAAAACAACTGGAGTGGTTGATTTTTCCAATTTTTCCAATTTTTCCATTTACTTTGAGGATTCAGAATCAGGTGCTCCAACACAAACCCTCATTAAACAGCTATTTGTTTCATTTCCAGTAACAATACACACCACAGTCCTTCATCTCACTGTTATGCAATTTAGTATAATTTTGGGAATAAATGACCATCTCCTATGAAAAGCTTCAATCTGAATGGGAACACATATTCAATGTGAACATATCAACTAAGAGTCCGGTCAGATCCTAATGTGTTTGCACGGTGTGTTGTTTACAAATTCCAAGTGGTATCTAGTTATATCAGTGAGGTTGCTTCATCTCTTTTGTTGAAAGTTAGAACCAAAGCATAATTTGAAATGTTTTTCTGTTGAGTATAATTTTTCATCCTCTGTAAGGTATACTATAAATTATAAAAGGGATGCCCCTAGACTACAGTATGTTAATGAAGGATATTCTATATTAATTTTAATTTTTAATTTTTGTTTCTCCACATTTACTATTAATATATTGTTGTTACAGTGACTCTAGTGGCTAAAAAAAAATCATATAATTTGCACAACCTCATAATAGAATTTTCACTAAAAGAATATCTTATAGCCCTGTTCAAAAGAACTGCAGAACAAGACCAATACAGGTGCAGTCTGGAGAAAACAAACAAACAAACAAAAAACAAATGGAAAGAACTTTGTATTTAGTACATAACAGTTGCATAATAATGAGAATCAGTAGTTTGTGTCAACTCTTACTAATACAGATAATGTTCCATTTCTAGAGGCCTCCTGCTGATAGTAGACAACACCATGATATATTTGCAGATGCTGGCTGCTTACAATTGCTTTTTGCTTGTCTAAATGCTGAAAGGGGAAAAAGAAAAGTGATAAAATCCTCAGGGAGAAAGAAAAAAAACATAATTTATTTATACACAAAATATAAATATGAAGCCCATATTGGATTAAATATTTGATCAGACCACAAATAAATATTATACTAGATAGGTGATGGATAATTTGCACTCCAACATTAATCTCCTGCTAATGCACAGCCTCTGGGGAATTTTGCTATTATAAAGAATTTTAACCATTTTTCTACTCTGGAGTTTCTTCTTTTGTCCAAATATATGTTGACAATATTTAGAATGATACCAACAGCATAATTTTTTTTTTCTTTCATAGTTTTCAGTTTTATTGGATGGATCAGACTCAGAAGCTTGCTGTGTGTAAAAAAGAGCTAATAATACATATGAAGCTAGGAATTTTTTGTTAGTCCAATTAATGTTTAATAGTTTCATTAAAATACAGTGAACGGATATTGTTGGTCCACTTAGTGACACTAACAGTCACGGTCCAAGACTCAAAGACATAAAGATTAAAAATGTTACAACAAAACCAAACCAAACCAAACCAAAAAATCTCTTACTAGCAGCTACTCATTTCCTCAGATGTGTCATCCCCAGCCTTTCCCAGCCCCACAGGACTGTGGTTTGTCAGGCAGTGACTGCAGTGGGTGGGGCTATCATCCTTCTGTTATCCCCAGTGATGAAGCCAGAGCAGGGCAGGCAACAGTGCTGTGTCAAATCAGGGCCACCCAGTTCAGACCATGGAGAGGCTGAGTCCCTGCACTGCTGGGTCAGCACACAGCCAGGGGCCTCCTAACAGCAAAATTATACTTGTAAAAAAATGGCACTGCAATGTTTTTTATAAAATACTAAATGTATAAGATAGATAGACACCTATCTGACTTGAATAGTAACATTAATCTGCCTCTCTTCTACAAAAAATCAGTACCTCCATTACTGATAAATTGTGATTTCATTTTCTCTTAGTCTTGCTGCCTGACAAAGTTTTCATCATTCAGTGATACACTATCTGACTCTTGGTACATTGGTCTTTAAATTTACCTATAACACAGACATAAAAGTAACATGATAAACTGTAACTTTTACTAATTGAATTAATCTGATAACTATCTGGTGACAATTTGTGTGCTTTTGTTCATCATTTTCTCTAGCTCTAGGTAAAGATACGTTGGAAAAGATGTGAGCTTGTTTTTAAAAACATCTGCCATGTTCCCATTAGGTTTCTAAGAAAGATTTTCATATAAATTTCTTTCCAGATTTCAATTCCTAGGGGACTGGAAACACTGGACGTAACGGAAATCTGGAGAAAGCTGTACTGTCCACTAAGTATTGTGCACAGATCAAGGCTCACTTAGCCAGAAAGAGAGGCTGTGGAGAAGCAGCCATAAGATCTTCATGTGCCCTGATTGTTAGACGTCCCACACAAGACTGTTGGTACAAAATGTTCCTCAGTCATCTTTGCCCAGTTCTGGCAGTCAGGACAGGATGTGTGCTACCTTCTCCCCCCGTGCTCCTCATGGTACCAGTGACTTGTGTGAGGTCTGTGGGATCGTCCACAGTAAACACCATACAGGTCATTGCCATCCAGCCTACTGATGATTACTGTGTTTCTGATGCAGGCTTTACATTACTGTGGTGAAAGTGAGTGCTAGTTACCTCTACATTGTTACTGGCTCTGGTGTATAGACATAAAGAGATAGCACAAAAGAAATTCTCACTCCTTGTGTAGTGAAGACCACACCCCTTTCTTAGAAATCAACCTGTGGCTTCATTTTTATTTGCCTAATCTACAAAAGGAAACAATGCAAGATAATTTTAACTCCATTCTGATATTCTACTTAAGTAAAACTCTTTTTATGCCATCAATAGCCTAGGGTTTCAAACCATGTGTATTTTAGGTCGTTATATTTTATCATTCCTATAGATGATGACTAAACAGCTAATCTCTGTAATTCATTGATCTAACTGCCTGAAAATGAGATGTATATTCAAACACTGCATGTCTTAGTGACTGCTCTACTGGTATCCCAAAAGTTAATAGACTCAGATGTCTTCGGTAGCTCAATGCAGATACATTTCAAAATGTCTCTTTCCTATGTTGGTTTGCTGAATACAGCTAAGAAATTGCTTTCTACATTCAGTGAGAAATTATTATAAGCAGCAAACTCATTCTGCCTAATAAGTGTCTCTCATTTATGCCCACACTGCTGGCAACGGTAGTTGACATGAACAGAAATTGCCTCTCCTTTAAATGACAACTGAGTGGGGCCTTAGAAGAGCATAGATATCCATTACTGTACTAAGAATATCTACAAAGAACATGTATCTGATACTGCAAAAAAAGGCTAATTTTAATTAGTGCCTTGTGAAAGCAATTAGAATGCCTACTGGGGGAAATGTAGAAAAGCTCAGTTTTGTTATTTTATTTTGTCATGTTTTTACTCTTTGTAGAATGATTACGCAAAACATCTGCTGTATCGAGAGACACAAGAAAGAAAAGGAAAGTATGAGAGAAGAAAATATGAAACATTTCCATTTTTGTATTTTTAGGTATTACTTAATTTTAAAACTACTTTAAAAAAGCTCCCTTCTCCCTAATACTTTCGCCAATGATCTCTTAATTTGCAAACGATAATCAGCAGCAGCAAAAAGTATTGATGCAAATTTAATGAATTAAATTTCTCAGCCTACAAATCACAGGAGAGGGAAAACAAACAAACAAACAAACAAAAAACAACACCTCTTCATCCTCTTTTCCCTGGGATATAGTTTATATTTCCTTAATATCTTTGTGTCAGGATTCAGCATGATAGCTAACACTCTGGGACAAATCTCTTTGACGTATAGATAACCACTAGCTAAGGATCATTTCTGTAGTGTTTATTTGGTTGGGTAAGAGGACCATAGCATTGACCTGTTCAGTTTGTAATCTCCGTAATACCAAACTAATTTTAAAAAGAAGGTTTTTCAATTTACAGTGTAAAAATGCTTGTTAGCCTTTGGAAATAAATTCAAAGGAAAAAATGCAGCTTTTCATGGATTTTTAATTGCTTGTGAAACTGCAGCATTAAACTGTAAGATTTACATTTTAAGAACTTTTGGCCTGATTTTCTAATCTAGTGCGCATCTGAACATTTCAAAGAAGGGAAAACTAAATAGAAAATACTACTGTATTGATTTTGGCAGTCTTTTACCTTTACTTTGAGCCTATGGAAATGCCTTTATAAAATGAAGGAAATAATAGAGAATCAAGCCTTCTATTTCCTGTGTTCTTTACAACTTCTAAATCAATTTTTCTTTGGAGAGGATGGGCTGAGAGCTTCCTGTGCTTTTATGAAGATATTGTCAAGAAGCAGACGATTCATCTCAACACTACAGAGTAATAACATCACTTGCAGTTCACATACCTCAGACACACTCTTTCAAAGTTTTGCAAAATATAATAGAGTTAATGGAGGACTTTAAAATACAAAACCTGCAGCATTCAGAAAAAAAACAAATAGAACAGAAGCACTGGGTTCTATCTATTAAATGCAACAGGTATAGAAGATATAAATCAATATAACATCAAGTATTTATGTGTGTGTATGAAATACGTATTTGGGAAAACCTATTTAGAGAACTGTTAAGATGAGTTTACATAATGAGGCTGTTAAAGAGTAAATTAAAAAGCAAAAAAATTCAAACTAAAAATAGCAATATGAAACACAGATTTTAGCTCTAAATATCTGGGCTGCTTTCTAGTATCTTTTTATGCTAGTATACCAAGAGATTCATATAGCAGCATTGATTTTTTTGAGGGCAAATATTTGTAAAATCCTCTAGAACAGGTAGTTTGACTGGAAATAACCATTGAAAAACATATTTTTTCAGATTTCACTTCGGCAGTTCTGACATTTCTGACAAATCAATGAATTACAAGATCTGTTCTTTAGAAAACTTTTTTTGAAGATTCTAGCTGAACATTAATCTAAAACAACAACACAAAAAATATCCAGGCAACATTATATTTTCATCTGTTTTCACACAAATAAAAAAAACCCAAACAAACAAAAAAACCAAACAAAATGCAATGCTATCTTTCTAAATAAATAAAGTAAAATAATTTTACAGAAAGGCATGCAAAATCACAGCTTAGAACAATCATGCTGAATCAATCAGAAAATTATATTTAAATATTTCACATCTGAAATATATATTTTTAAAAATTACTATTCCTTTTTATTTACCTACACATTGTATGCTTGGCAATGGTATAAGAGTTCTGGTCAGCTGTATTATTTACTTTTAGTAACATCTATCTTCCAACAACTGTCTACTGCTTCTGTTCCAACATCATTTCCAAGTGAGACAGACAAATTGTTTTCCCATTTTATTAGAAAAAAATATCATTAGAGGAAGAAGCTTGTAAACAACAACAGTTAATGTGAACATATATCTGTATGTAATCTTGTTAAGCAGATGAAGATATCTTACATATGGAAAAAAAAAAGGGGCTTGTAGAAGCAAAATTATCTTCAGGCATTGGGTCTTGAAGCTTTTGCACCAAATCCTTGGTTTCTAGCCATTTCAAGTAAAGCTAAACTAATAAATGCAGAAAAAATATTGTTAATAGGGTTGGATCATAGAATAATTCAGGTTGGAGAGGACCTCAGGAAGTCTGTACTTCAACCTCCCGCTCAAAGTAGGGTCAGATATGAGGTCAGATCAGATTGCTCAAGGCTTTATGCTGTCAGGTCTTGAAAACCAGGAATGGAAGCTGCACAACATTTTAGAACAACCCTCTCTAGTGCTGGGCTCACTGCATAGAGAAAAAGCTCTTTACAAGCCAATCTGAACCTCTCTCCTTTCAATTTATGACCATTGTCTGTCATCTTCCTGTCAGAGCCTGGCTCTCTTTTTTTGATATTGTCAAAACATCTCTTTCCCAGGTTAAATGAATTTGCCATCTAAACTGAACCTCAGCAGAGTGACTATAAAAAATATACACTTTTTTCATTTTACATACACATGGCATATGTATAGGCATAGGCCCAGGTCTGTATACCTCTTGCCTCCTAAAATGAAACTTTATTTACTCAGTTAACAAACAAGTAACAAAAGGAATCTGGCCATCCTTCCAGTAATGTATGAATGTTGCTGAAAAAAAAAAAGCACAACATAAACCCAAAGAAAACTACATAAATATTAAAATGTAAGGAAGATTAGCACTGTTCACTGAAGGATAAAAGATGTATCTGATGGCTTTTAAAATGAGAATCCATCTATTTTTAGTAACAGTAAGTCTGCTTCACAGCCCTGTGAAGGAACTATGGTAAACAAGTGACAGGATTCATCTATTCTTTCCTGGTATCGTATCTTTGATGGCTAGAATGTAGACATCTACACAAAGCAAGTATTTCTACGTACTGTTTAACAAGAAATACATACCTCTAAGGCATAATTCATTCAAGCTGTCTTAGAGATCTACCTTATAGAGATCAGGAGAATCCTAGCTGGAGAGTATATAACATATAGGTGGTATCCACATGTACCATCTACATGCATAAATAGGAGTCTATGACATGATGTATGCAATCAAAGGCAAATTTCAAGACCAAGTATAAAGTGTACCACATTGTTTTATATCTACTAATGTGAATATAATTCCATGAAATATGACAGTGGGCAATATACAGTGCACCTTTCCATTCTTAAAAATTAGCTTTAAACAGGAAAACAATTCGATTTAATTTGGAATGCAAATTGTCTAGAGATCTGGAATGGATACTGTGCAACAAAGTCAGGGGCATTTACTTAATCTCATTTTCTTCTCAAACACAATTCTGGGTAACTGTTAAATGTTAGAAGATGTATTAGTAAGACAGCAAATATAATTACGTAGTACATAAAAATCTAACAGGACTTCTATTTCTATAAGTTTGTAGTGATTTATATTTCCTTTTTTGTTTCTATTGGAACCTAATACATATAATTCACAGGACTGATGCTGCATGCTCTTTAGTTCTAGAGAAAACATGATTTCCATATATATGTGGATATATAAAAATATATTATATTAAAAAATAAAGTGCTTATGTAAGACTGGGACTACCTGGTTTTCTGGTAGAGAAGCTGAATCACAGAGTAAACACTGAACCTGCATCCAAATGAAAATAACTTCTTTTCTGAATGAAACAGCCTACCAAAATATTTTGATATAACTTGGTTTTCATTTCAGAAGAATGTGATGTATTATACACATACTTTCAATATGTCACACATTGCATTAATTTTTCGCAATCTGAGTCTACTTTGTCTGTTATGGTAACTGACAAGTGATGTCCCTGTTTTTATCTTGATCCACAAGCTTTTCCATGTTATCCTCTCAAACAGTTCTGCTGAAAAGGACAAGTGAATGAGTTGCTGTTAGTAGTCTTGCACGCAACCAGGCTTGACTATCACATCTTCTCAAAGATACCAAGACAGCCCCCTTTCTTCTCCCAGCTGCTGTCTGGCAATGGCTCACAGATGCCCCCAGCCCCATGCACACGGAGAGCTATGGTTTTCAGGCAGTGACAGGTGGGGGATGTCACCCCCTCCCCAGCAGGGCCATCCCAGAACCAAAGCTGGAGCAGAGCAGGCAGCAGCCACTGGCCCCAGCACAGGGGTTAAACCAGCGACCTGATCAGGCCACAGCAAGGTTGAGCCTTTGCACTGCTGGATCAGTGCATAGCTGGGGTATCCCCCAACTAAGAGCAGAAACTATATTGACTGGGCTACAGTCTATTTTGTCACATAGACATAGTTTCTTTTTTCACAATCCTTGCATTTTTGTCCTTATCTCTTCTATTTTTATTATATCCTTTCTGAGAGGCCATAGCACAAACAATACCTCATACAAAAGATGTGGACTACCATGGCATCAAACCACCCAGTGATATAATGACACACTAAGCTGTAATTCCTATTCCTTTAATAATAATTTCTGAAAATCTGCTTCCTTTTTTGGACAATTTGTTACTTTTGACTCAGACCTATTCATAATGTATCGTAAGTCTAGCTGCTCCCAGGGGTCCGATCCTGGCTAGCTCAGCACCCCGAGGAGCTGGACTTAAGATAAAGAGATAAAGAACCAAGAGACTGGACTGGAGATAAAGAACCAAGATAAAAGACTCCAAGGCAGCTCCTTCTACTTTCCTGGGGGCCGCCCTAGGCCTTTGCTGGGCGCCGATCATAGGTGTCCAGGCTGGTCACAGGACAGCGGGAAAAGCGGAAGAGAACTGAGACCTCGTGGTCCCCTTGGTTTTGTCCCCAGGGGAACAGGGGTGGGGGAAGGGGATTGACCACAGCCAATGGGCAGGCCAGGGGGAGGGCTTGGGGCAGACCAGGGAATTTTGGGCTCAGGAAATGCATGTGGGACATCTCATGTGCAAACATACAGTTTGTGTGCAAAACCCAAAACACTCAGTGCAAATAATAACAAAGTGAACTTACTACCTAATGCACTACAACAACAATGGATCAAGGAAATCATGCAGGAATGGTACTAAGATATTTGGCACAATTTAGCACATTTTCATGTATGTGTGTGTTCATCATTTATGTACATGTTCATCATGTATGTATAATTGGAATTGTTTTTTCTTCATATAAATGGTTTTATGCCAATTCTAAATATAATCAGACATTTTATTACTGAATTATTCAGTTGTCATGAGATCACCCTACAACTCTTCATAGCTACCTTTAGTTTTTCTACACTGAACAGTTTTGTACCAGTTGCAAACGCTGCATTTTCTACATAATTTCCAAATCATTCATGAGAGAATCAGTTTTTCATCACTGCACAACAATTTTTCTGTTCAGTCCTCTATATTCCTCTTTAACCAACTCTAAATCTATTCAATAATCTTTTCTTATTGTAATGAATCCTCCTTAATGAGATGATTTTGTTTCTTTTATACTTTTAATTATTAAATATATATTGATCAATATTATCATTTACTTTGTCAAGAACATTGATAGGTTGGTGAAGCATGATTTTCCTTCACCAAAGCTGTATGGATCTTCTCATTACATCATGTGTATCCAAGCATCTACTAATACTGCTCTTTATTATGGCATCTATTATCTTGCTTGTAGTAGAGTTAGATTTATTCACCTACATTTCCTAAAATCATTGCTAGAGGCCTTTCTAAAAACTGGTGTCAGTTTAAATTTTCAGCTTACATTCCTTCGGTACCAAGACTGATTTAGCCAGAGAGTTACAAACCATAGTCAATCTTGCAGCAATTTCATACGTGAGTTTCTCCGCAAGTCCTAGATTAATATCATGTGTCTCTACTGATTTATTGTTTGCCATAACAATTTTTTGTAAAATTTCTTATCTTGACAGTTCAACTTGAGATCATTCCACAATTTATCCACTCAATTTATCTCAACTCACTTCAGTACCTCAATGTCTTTCTTGAAGTGAGGGGCCAGAACTGGACACAGGATTGGTCATACATCACCTGTGCTGAGTACAGAGGGAAAATCACTGCCCTGATCCTGCTGGCCACGTTATTTTTGATACAATCTAGGGTGGCACTGACCTTGTGGTCACCTGGGCACACAGTGGCTTATGTTCAGCAGGCTGTTGACCAGCATCCCTAGGTCCTTTACTGCTGGACCCCTTTCCAGCCACTCTGTCCCCAGCCTTTAGCACTGCCTGAGGCTGCTGTGATCCAAGTGCAGGACCCAGCACTTGGTCATGTTGAACCTCAAGTTGTTGACCTCTGCTTATTGATCCAGCCTGTCCCAATCCACAAACTTACTGAGGCTACACTTGATTCCCTCATCCATATCATCAATAAAGACATTAAACTGGCCACAGTGTTGAGCCCTGTGGAACCCCACAGGTGACTGGCTGCCAACTGGATGCAGCACCATTCACCATTTCACTCTGGGCCCAGCCATCCAGCCAGTTTTTAAGCCAGTGAAAGAGTGCACATGTCCAAGCTGTGGGCTGCCATCTTCTCCTGTGTGGAGGCCAGTGCACCTCCTAAACCAGAGCACCTGAGGCTCCCTTGGAGGGATGTCCCTTAATTGGGACAAGTCCCTTCATGTTAGGAGGAGTAGAAACTGCCTCCTCCCAGAGTTCTTTGGTTGTTATTCAAATGTACTTCAGTTCTGCTCTCCCAGTTGGCCTGTTGGCCTCCATGCCCCTTTCTCCTTTCCCCTCGAATGTTCTCCCTTCCCCGAGGCTCCATTGGCCCTGATTTGGTGCAATCCCCTGCCCACGTTCCACCCCTGTTCCCCCACTGGTTCTCCTCGTATGTTGCCCCGCCTCTGCGCCTCACCCATAGGACCCTGTTCCCAACTCCACCCCTTATATAAACCCTGGTCCCTCACTCATGCCCCTGTTTTCGTCCCTGGACCCCTTCACATGAAGATGGAATAAAAACCTCTCTGTGGACGTGTAGACAAAGACCCTTCCCTTTCTTACTGCTGAGGGATTTATCACAGCTTTCCAGTGTGAGTGTTGAGTGATTGTGCTGGTGCGCCTGTGACTCCTGGTGTCTCTCCACTTGGGGATGCTTCCAGAAGGTCACAACATCTTTCTACCTCCACTCACCGCAACACTCCTGGAGAATTCTGTGGGAGCCAGTATCAAAGGCAGCACACAGATATTCCAAAATAAACATGGAGACAAAAACAGGAAACAAACTCTGCCAATTACGCTAATTAATGGGCTAGCAAGAAAAGAAAGGCACCACTTTGTGGAACATCAGCTTTGATTCTGGTCAGGCTGGGGACCTGGCAATAGTCTGTGCTGGTATGCTCAGGGAGGCTTGAGCACTGTGTTTGCTAGAGAGCACAGAAATGGGACTGACCACTGAGTTAGGGACACATGGGACAGGTAGGAGAGTCTAGGATCTGGGCAGGAGTGCCAGATGGAAATAGATCCTGTGCTCAAGGCATTCATCAATGTATGTCTTTGTGAGCCAGGAGTGTTTTGTGTGCACTTCTGTCTCTGCCAGCCCAACAGAAGGAAATGGCTGTCTCTGTTTATGTATTTAGGTGTTATTGAAAAAATACCTTGTTTGTGGTAATCTGTGTGAGCAGCCATGTCAGTGTCCTCTGTGTGTGTGCCTCTGGGACACACGCGCATCTTCACAATTGATTGAATCTGCAGACAGGGAAAAAACAGCTGCATTCCTCAACATGCTCAGGTCCCCAGGGCATTGTCCTGGGCTGTGTGGCCAGGCAGAAGGATCAGAGCAGCTGGGAATGACAGCCATGTTCCTAATATCTCTTAACATTCTTAAATGGCACTACTGCTTTGTGAATTTTGGCAGGCTTTTTGTTGGATTTCTGTTTGTTTCTCTGGGGTACTTTAATCTGCTTCCATTGCTCTAGTGGTTATTTAGAAAGGTTGGGTTTTAATTGCAACTGGCAAGTCATGCGTTGTATGTGGGCCTCTGGTTTGGTGCTTTTTGATGTCCTATTTTATTATCTAGTCTTAAAAGAACAGTCAAAATAATAGAAATAGCAGTGTAGACCTAGCCATAATTTAAAAACGATAGAGAAACTGCAGTGCATTTTCCTTTGTAAAACACTCCAAAGGTAAATACATTTATTGGAAAGATCGATACTGGAACTCAGTTTGAGACTAACAGCCACAATTTAGGTGGCTCTTAACAATGCATTCTATTTTAATTCCTATTTTAAACAAGGAGATCCTGTGGAGGAAAAAAAAAATCACAACAGTGTCTCAGTTCATTTATTTTAGCATAGGCTTTTTGGTGTCATACTGATGATTTAATAGGATAACCTTTTACAAAGGCAGGATTCAAATCTACAGAAGTGGATGGTAGAAGAGGAACTCTAAATCTTTTTCCAAGCCCTGGAACATTTTACATTATAATCTCTTAAACTGTTTAATTAAAGGGCAAATTCTAGTGTATTTGGAGACTTAAAAAAAAAACCAAAAAAAAACCAAACCCAAACATATATGTGCTAAAACCATACAGAAAATACAACTTAATTTTCTGTATATTTCAAAGACTATGTAAATGCTTTTTTTTCAGCAAATAACCTGATTTTCCAAAAGATGCCTCATTCCTATTGATCTTCAGCTGTGGATCAGTAGTTCTGATTTTTTAACTAACAGTTTAAATTAAAAAAAAAAAATTATTTCATTTTGTTCTTGTTCGGTTTGTCATTATTTCTGTCTTACACCAAAAAATAAATGCTTTTGAATATGATATAGAAGATGACACTGTAATTTTGCAAATTTGGTGTGTTCCAGTACTGAGTTTTAGATATTCAGTCAGAAACCTTCAACGGAATTATTTTTGTTGGACAACTTTTGATATTGGGATATTATTTTCAGTATCTCTACAGTATGATGAATTTAAACTGTATGTGGTGTACAGCATGTGGTAAAGAACTTTAGTAGAAGATTACTTTCAGCCCCAAGTACTTACACTACTCAGAGGTTCCCATAGCCATTATGATATAAAAACTATACAAAGTGTAGGTTTTTCCAAAGCCAAGAACCACCAAAATGAGTTTTTAGCCTGTGGATTAGTTTGTTTTTTAATGATACACTGCATATCTTTGCCAGTAACTTCTCTATTTCACACTTAATTTCCTTCACAACCCTCAAATGAATATTATCTGGTTTTAGTGATTTACTACAGTTAATTTTTTAAATTGCTCTATAACTTCCTCCTTGGAGGCTATCATTTTGTTAAGGCCACAGTATAATTTCCCATGAAAAGTGCCCTTGGAAGAGTGATTTCCCTGTAGCCTTAAATAGTAAAGACGAATGCAAAAAAATTAATTCAACTCCTTTGCTATTTTACCATCTTCTCTAATTGCTCCCCTCACTCCTTATTCCAATACATTCAGTGTCCTGTATCTTCCAACTTTTTATGTGCAGCATAAAGTTTTATTATTTATATTGTTACACCTATCAGGGTTGACAATGGAAAAGCATGCAGAGCAATCTTGATGTTGCTCAGCAGAAAACCTCTTGTGCCTCCTCAGTGACCTTGCATTTGTATTGACACTTAGATCCTTTCAAGGAAGGTAAAACACTTCAAAGTAAAGGTAGCATTTTATAAACACTGCTGAATGAATGTAAGTAACTCTGTGAAACAAAACGGGAGAAACTCTGTTGTTGAAAAAAACCCTTTGGATATAAATGTAAAAAAAAAAAAGTTTGACCATTAAGTAGCCTTGTCTGAATGGGAGAAATGTTTCACAGTTCCTTTTTCCCAAAACTGACTGGTACCTTCTCTAAAGTGTATTCAGTGGGGACATGGTAAAAACTTCTTAATATTTTCTTACTGACTTCTTAAAACTTACCTCCTTCTTAAAGAGTACGGCAATGTGGAGGGAAGAGTGGATACTGATAAAAGATGAATGCTGAAGTAATCAATATTCAGCCCCCTCATTCTATGGTCAAAACTATCACCCCTGGACTGCTGTCTCACAATGAAACATGCAACCAGAAGAAATCTGCTTCTTCACTTGCAACGAGTCCTGATAAGCAGGACAGAGGGTGGAGTCTGTAAAGATGTATGTCTGTAAATAAGGTATCTGCCCTTATCAGGGAGATGCCATGGCTTTGCGTGCTGGCAACCCTGAGCTGGGTGTCACTGGTTTAAAGCCTGTGGCAGTGGCAGTGACTACTGCCTCCTTGTCTCCAGCTTCTCCTCTGGTGTGGCCCAGCTGGGGAGCGGCTGACATCCCCAGACACAGACACTGTCTGCAAACCATAGCCCTTTGTGCCCATGGGGGTGGGGGGGATGGAGGCTGGACAGGGAGAGAACCCAGCACAGAGACCTCACTCTCCTGGCAAAGGGGGTGGAGGATGCAGCAATTATTTTGTGCAACAGTTCATTCCATTTTGTTACTGAGGTTTTTCCTGGGTGAGACAAATAGAACTCTCCAAAGGTGAAAATGTTAACAGGACCAATAACTGTCTGTTATCCTTGCCAATCTGGTGTGGTCCCTTTGGCCCATAAAATCCCTACCCTAATCATCTCTGTCTTTTCATCACTTGAATATGGGTCTGATACTGGGGATAAGATCTGTGCAGGTTGTAGGATGGGAAGGACAGCCTGATGATACACGTACACTACCAGCTGAAAGGCTAAAATTAGCTCTGGAAAATTATCTCTGTGAACAGTGTGGCTTCAACATGGATATAAATACCAGTGGTCATTATGTCATGTTTGCTTTATGCAGAGAAACTCTGTCCGCTCTTGGGGAACAAGCTTTTAATCCTGAAGCAGTAGATACAGCATATTAATTTCTGCTGGCTTCATAGTTCTCTTCTTATACATCTCCTTCTTCAGAAGGGGATATTAATTACTCAGTATGAAAATAAGGATCAGATAGGCTCATGACACCGTGAAAAAATTAATTTCATAGATTACCATGAAATCCTGTTGAAGATGTGAAGTTAATTGAAGTCTGTTGACAGGTTCAAACTATAAAGAAATTAGAAATTTTGAGAGAAAAAAACTGAGAAGATTGAGTCTCATAGATATAATTGTTACTTTTAAATTAAGACTATGTGAAAGGAAAGGTTTTAGATAAATCCTTTAGCTGTTTGCCTCAAGACACGGTTGGACAAAGTACCAGGCAGTCTGATTTAAGTAGATCCTGCTCTCATTGTGGAGTTGGACCAGATAAGCACTAGTAGTCTCTTCTAGTTCATATAGTTTTATTGGTTTATGTTATTATTAAAATACTTTTTTTTGTTTCTTTGCACCTAAATAATATTTAGAGAAACACAGACAGGATGTTACTGGGTGTGATCCCTCCTGCTAGAAACAAATATTGCTGCTGGTTTTATCAACAGCCCTTTGACAAATAGAAAGGACAGACCATTCCAGAAAAATATTTCCATAATGTGCAAGTGTTAAATAAAACTCAACAAAACAAAACAAAACAAAACAAAACTAACTAACTAACTAACTTAGAAAAATCATTGATCGCCTGTAAAAAAATCCGGTTAATCACTTTTTTTGGTCAAAGTCTTTTATAATAGGTCTATTTAACATTAATTTATGACTGGTGAGCTGAACAATTTTCTGTAAATGATAATTCTGTAATCTTTATTATCAATCTAAATCACCCTCTGGATATCCACTTCCTGACATATGAGATTTAAACAGATTCAATTGTATTTCTGCAACAATTACTATATTAGTAAGACAAATATAATTTCATTGCTAATAGAAAACTTACATCATAGCAGTCAATCTGGTGCTTCTAAAGACAGTAGGAAGAGGATTAGGTTGTAAATCAGTCATATACACTGGATTTTTTGATAATCATTAATAAGTTTGTAAGTGGAATTGAAAAATTGTTCTTGGCATTCTGTATGACGAATGTCAAGCACAGAATCCATTGTGTCCAGTGGTCTTAATATTTTCTTTAATGGCCACTTTTAACCATAGTGCAATATGTGATATAATTTATTGTTAATCCAATGCCAGAGAGATAACAGGGTTTTCCTCTAAATGACTAAAAAACCAAAGCCTTATGTCATGTCAAATGGTGGAACACAGAGCAGAAAAGTCAAAAGATAATGCAAGGCATTCAACAATAACTGCTTTCCTACTAGTTTAATGCATGTATATTTATTAAAATGAAAATAAATCCAAAACAGATAATAAGGTAAAACAGGTATTTTAATAACACAGAGCAATTTTTGATATAGATATTTCAGATTACAGCAAAATGAACAATGTATTTCAGGTTTCTCCTGTATGGGAGGCAATTGTAGTATGTCAAAGAACACATGGCTTGGAGAAATAGATAAAAATATTGGAGGAGGAGGGAAAGCCCATAACCGACTTCTCCCAAATCAAAACTTAAAATATTTCTTAGGGCTTTTTAAAATACAGTAATCAAATTAAAAGAACAGCAACCACAGAACAATAGACAAAATTTGATATCTCTAAGATCTACATTGAGAAAGTACTTCAGGAAATACTATTTCTCTGTATCAGTTCTCAGTAGAGATGATGATATGTATTACATATATACCCCAAACTCAATATTTGATCAAGATTTCTGAAGAAAAAAAAGACCTTACAGTCCAAGAGACATTTGATGTACCTGGTAACTCTGCCATTTGCAGCTCTATGGGCACGTAGGAAATTTCCCTTTGTCAACAAAGAAGAGGAAGTGCAATACTATAAAGAATGCAATACTATAAAAAGCTAGTTATTTTTGTGTCATTTGGACAATTGTATTAGCAGTACTGGTCAATATTCATTGCCTTACTAGCACTGATGTAAGGAAATGCAGGAAGATTGGCCCTGCTGGGTGAGTCCAAGGATGTAGTGGAAAGCGTAAGTGCTGCATTAGACAAGATTCAGCAATGTTGCTGCCACAATCAAAAGGAGTTCTTCTTCGACATTAGTTGGTAATCCACTGAGTGTGATAAACCTTAAAAGTGATGGAAAAGTCTATTTAGATTTACATCCATCTATAAAGAAAAAAAAATCAAAAGGGTAAGTTCTCTTGTATTAGACCTTTACAAGCATCTCTAAGACCGTGTAATAACCATTGTGCATACACAGGCAAGTGCACATGAGAAGACAAAAGCACTGAATATAATATTAGCTCATTATACTTCTGTCCAGCATTTACATTTAGGTCTTGCCCAGGCATTTTCAGAGTAGAGCAAAATGTTATGTCTGAATTTTTGCAGATCCAGTTTACATATATTCAGGCAAACTTTTTTTCATAGTAGTGCTTGTGGGGCTGTTTTAATACATACTTTAAAATGAAGTTTAAATATCCCTTTGGGTAAAATGAAAGACATAGATTAAAACAAAATTATTGATCTAATTTCTCTTACCTTATCCTTTTTTTGTATAAAAGAGGAGTATAAAGATCTGTCTGAATGTAAATGTGAAAAGAAATCACATGTTAAAACATTGGCCTACTAAAGTTTAAGCTGCGAACCTCTAACTTTTCCAATCAAGTCAGTTATCTGTGAGTAAGATAAAAGGCCATTCAGTTTCTCTCTTACATCATGTTTTCCAGCCTGTTATTTCAAGAGTTACAGAATTTAGATAGATTACAGCATTTATTGGTACAAGTCTGATATATTCTTTCCAAATTAAACATATATAAATGTCAATTAGCATCTTATACTCAGTGCCCACTGCAGTACTGGTCCTTATTAAGATCACAACAAACTGTGACTATCGAGCATGGTAATTTATATTTATAATGTGATTGCAAAGTAAAGAAATTATGGAACAGCTACTTATCCTTATTTTTTGGGTTTTTAATATTTTAAGAAATAATATTGTTCTTTATATCTTAAACAGTTAAAAAAAACCACAACCAAATAAATTCAGATTTTTTAAAATATCAGTGGTTATTTTCCATTTCATATCCTTTCATACTCTTCTGTTGGTGGGGGTACTGCTGGGGCAAAGCAAATCCCTGCAGAACTTATTCTACTAAAATAACAGTGTGCAAAATGCAGGGCATTTTTACTTCAGTGATGGTAGCATAGTCATGAAACACCCTTACATTTGCAGAAGTTCGGTAGAGTTTAAGCAGATAATGTGTCCGCTAAGTGTCCTGAGTCACACAGGAAATGAAGCTCATTAAAACTATTAACAAATAATCTTAGGGGATTTTTTTTTTCTGTCGGTTATTGAATATGTTATTTTTAAAATAGATTTTCCTCATCAATTGAGTACTTCTGAGATGAAAATATTTGATTTTTTGCTGATTCATTGTGTCATTCAGAAATTTTTGGTAAACACATTCCGTGAGAAACAATTTCAACCCCTTTTTAACGTTTGGGGTTTTTTGCACTAACTGTAATCTGCTCTCAGTTGCTTATTTAATTACAATTCACACAGAGAAAGTAAAATTTGATTCTATACTCCAGAATTATTATGCACTCTAATTATTTGGGAAATTAATACCATTCTTCATAGTGGAAAAATAGAAAGGGAGCAACATTCCATATGAAGTACAGATGATTTGTTTCAAATTTGATTAATACAGCTAGAGGTTTTTTCTATACAGGTTTCATCTAATTAGTTTAGAGTAAGACTGGTTTTATCTCAATAAACCTACAATGGCATGGATTTTTATAAACTTGGTAAAACACAACTTATTTGGTTTCTTGTGGCATGATTTACATGAAATGAATATATGCTCTTTGATTGTCTTCTATGCATTGCTTGACACTAAGAAGTAGTTCTGCAAGTAAAGATGAACACATACATGTACCTTTCTCTTATTCAGTGGGTCAAATAGAAAGCTTTGTTTTAAATAAAAATTTAGTTCTGCTACAAAGGGAAAACATCAGTCATTCTTCAGGATTCCAAGTAGGGAAACCTTCTTCTGTTTACCTAATTTATAAATGCTCTGGAAAAGGGACCAAACAGCTATTTGGGGCAAAGTCAGCTATTTTTACAAGCCTATTTAAAAAATATGTCCAAGGCCATGTTGAAAAGAACAGCAAAATCACTTAACAAAAGTGGGGAAGGCAGGAAGGGTGAAGAGAGAAGAATAAAAATCACCACCCCCACCAAAAACAACAAAGAAATTGCAAACTATTAGATGAAATTAAAAATAGATAAATGTAAGTAAGATGGGTAAGTAAAACCCTTGCTTCGCATAAACAGTGTTGTTGTCTGACTGACCATTGCCATTCTGATTGAAATTTTAGTTCATGATACTTCTGAGAAAACATCAAACTTAGTGCTTGGTGCAAGTCAAACTAGACATTAAATCTTGGTCCTTATAAATGATTGCAATTAACTGGACATTTTGGAGGAAAAAAAACCCCAGCAGTGCACAAGTCTTCCATCAGGTTTCTTGAGGACTGTTTCCTACTGCAGATACTGAATTATGTGACTAGGAATCACCCACTGCTGGATTTCCTGGAAGTCTAGGAAATCTTACTTGACAGCATAACTACCAGTGGTATCCTTGGGTAAAGAGGTGATAACACTGTTGAGCTGAAGATTTGGCTGGAAGGCTGTGTCTGACCTACAGTCAGGGCCTTTATTTCCAAGTGGGGATCAGTAGCAGGTGTTTTATAAGGGTTCATACTGAGATTAATACTACTTAATATCTTCACCAATGACATAGTAGGATCAAGTGCACCCTGCTTTGTGCAGACCAAGCTGAGCTGTGCTGTTAGAACCACGGAAACAGAATATCCTGAGTTGGAAGAGACTCACAAGGATCACTGAATTCAGTTCCTGGACAGGCTCAGTATTGGGACCAGTCCTATTTAATGTCTTTATTGATAACCTCGATGAAGAGATTTAGTACACACTCAGAAACTTTGTGGATGACTCTAAATTGGGTAGGAGTGTTGAAGGGTAGGGAGGCTGTGCACAGGGATCTGGACTGCCTGAATGGATGGGCTGAGGCCAACAGTGTGAAGTTCAACAAGACCAAGTGCCAGGTCCACCACCTGGGTCACAGCAATCCTCTGCAGGCTGGGGGAGAGAATGCCTGGAAAAGTACCTAGTGGAAAAGTGTTGGAGTGCATGTACCCCTGGGTTCCCCAGGGAGAAAGATGTAGGGATTGAATTAAAGCCTTTAGAGAAATTAAAATATATTAAGCCACGTAAATGTGAAGTAGAAGTTTAGACTCTAGTTTTAAATAAGAAGACTCTAAGTGCCTCAAGAAGCAGATAGCTAGCACAGAGTCCGGAGGCCTTAGGCCTGATAGTTTAGCTTTAGACATAACAAAAACATTTTAGAACATTACTCACAGTACTAGATAGAGCAGGTACAATTTTTACGTGAACAAGATAGAATCTTTTACGTTAATAGATATGCTACATGCACAGGTTTTTGTGTAAGGTCTGATACCAATTTTAGTAGCTTTTCGTAGTTTCATGTACTTCCAAATTTAGGCTTAAATTGGTGTGGACAAAATGTTTTAGAATTGTGTTTTTAGTTGATTGGCTAACCTGTAGATAGGGGTATGAACATGCATTTAGGGTTTATGGATAAAAATCCCCTGTTTCAGGGGCAATGGCAATCAATCCTTCAATCCTTCAATTGATTGGTCCATCCTCCTGCCATCTACAACAATAGAGAATGGGCCTCTGTCAGGGAATCGCTACCAGGGCGCTGTTGTCAGGTCTTTGTCAGGTATTATATCATTTGCGGGGTGCTTATTCTGGTTCTGCTGCTGCCACTGCGTGTGGGGTGCAGTAGCCTCTACCGCTTTGGCCGCTGCTGCGGGGAACACTGTTTGAAAACAGGACCCCTTTCCAACCAGTCTTTCCCTGTGGCCAGCATCCCTTTCCAACCTGTCTTTCCCTGCAGCCGGGGTCCCTTGCCAACTCATCCTTCCCTGTGGGACTCCTTGTCGATCTGTCTTCCCCCCCGTGGCTGGGATTCCTTGTCAATATGTTATTGTCCCCGTGGTTGGGACTCTCTGTTAATTTGCTTCTATGCCTCACTGGGACCTCAAGTCTTGTAACTTTTAGCAAGATTGCATACTTAGACCTCTTGCCTTTGAGACTGATACATTTATATAACAAACGCCTTCGTGATAACCAGAAAATGCTCTTGGCCTTTTAAGACCCTAAACCCATGAACAGCTCGACAGAAAAGGACCTGGGAGAGCTAGTCAACAGCAGCTGAACTTGATACAGAATGTGCCCAGGTGTCACCCTGGCCTGTATCAGCAATGGTATGGCCAGCAGAACTAGGGAAGTGATCGTCCCTCTGTGCTTGTCACTGATGAGTTGGCCCTTTGAGTCCTGTATCCAGTTCAGAGCCCCTCACCAGGAAGTACATTGTGGTGCTGAAGCAAGTCCGGAGAAGGGCAATAAAGCTGGGGAAGGGTCTAGAGAGTGAGACCTATGAAAAGTGGCTGAAGGAGATGGGGTTATTTAGCCTGGAGAAAAGAGGGTTCCGGGGAGACCTTATTGTTCGAATACCTGAGAGGAGGTTGTAGCAAAGTGGGGGTCAGTGTCTTGTCTTGGACAAGGAAATGGCCTCAAGCTGCTCTAGGGGAGGTTTAGGTTTGACATCAGCAAGAATTTCTTCTATGGTAAGATNCCTCTGTCAGGGAATCGCTACCAGGGCGCTGTTGTCAGGTCTTTGTCAGGTATTATATCATTTGCGGGGTGCTTATTCTGGTTCTGCTGCTGCCACTGCGTGTGGGGTGCAGTAGCCTCTACCGCTTTGGCCGCTGCTGCGGGGAACACTGTTTGAAAACAGGACCCCTTTCCAACCAGTCTTTCCCTGTGGCCAGCATCCCTTTCCAACCTGTCTTTCCCTGCAGCCGGGGTCCCTTGCCAACTCATCCTTCCCTGTGGGACTCCTTGTCGATCTGTCTTCCCCCCCGTGGCTGGGATTCCTTGTCAATATGTTATTGTCCCCGTGGTTGGGACTCTCTGTTAATTTGCTTCTATGCCTCACTGGGACCTCAAGTCTTGTAACTTTTAGTAAGACTGCATACTTAGACCTCTTGCCTTTGAGACTGATACATTTATATAACAAACGCCTTCGTGATAACCAGAAAATGCTCTTGGCCTTTTAAGACCCTAAACCCATGAACAGCTCGACAGAAAAGGACCTGGGAGAGCTAGTCAACAGCAGCTGAACTTGATACAGAATGTGCCCAGGTGTCACCCTGGCCTGTATCAGCAATGGTATGGCCAGCAGAACTAGGGAAGTGATCGTCCCTCTGTGCTTGTCACTGATGAGTTGGCCCTTTGAGTCCTGTATCCAGTTCAGAGCCCCTCACCAGGAAGTACATTGTGGTGCTGAAGCAAGTCCGGAGAAGGGCAATAAAGCTGGGGAAGGGTCTAGAGAGTGAGACCTATGAAAAGTGGCTGAAGGAGATGGGGTTATTTAGCCTGGAGAAAAGAGGGTTCCGGGGAGACCTTATTGTTCGAATACCTGAGAGGAGGTTGTAGCAAAGTGGGGGTCAGTGTCTTGTCTTGGACAAGGAAATGGCCTCAAGCTGCTCTAGGGGAGGTTTAGGTTTGACATCAGCAAGAATTTCTTCTATGGTAAGATGGTTAGGCATTGGGATGGGCTACCCAGGGAAGGGGTGGTGTTGCCATACCTGGAAATGTTTAAGAAATTACTGAATGTGTCACTTGGTGTTATGGTTTAGTTTACAAAGTGGTGTTCAGTCAAAGGGTAGACTTTAAGATTTTGAAGGTCTTTTCCAATTGCAATGATTCTAAGATTCTATGATTTTTGCAAATTATCCAAAAAAGTGCATTATATTTTTGGATCATATTTGGAGTATTGTGAAGGAATAGAAAAATATTTAGTTTTTTATTTTGATGAGAAAAAGGGGGAAATCTGTTGGTTTTGGCGGTTTTGTTGTTTGTTGGGTTTTTTTTCCTGTTGACTTGGTTTGTTTGTTTTGTTTTTTAATTTTGCTTGGTTGACTGTTTTTGTTTTGTTTGTTTATGGTTGGTTTTGTTCTGCTTCAGTTTGGGGTTTGAGGAATTAGTTTAATAGCTGAATCAAAAAGCTTTATATGTTCATAACTCTTATGTATACACTGTCTTCTCCAGGTATTGATGAGACTTCCTTTTAATCCTTTCCATGTAGTGAAGAACTACAGCTGGCCTAATTGTGTTTGTTTTAGCCAAATGATTTAAGCACACAACTCATTAGAAAAGTTGGTAGTGATAGAGAAATCAGGAAAAAAAACATATCTACGCACCACTGTTTAAATCAAATGATAGATCAGGCCAGCTCCTTCTTCTAAATTACTGTTCATTTCTAACTCAATTTGAACTTCACTTGCTGAAGACCCATATGACAGTGAAAATTGCAACCTTCTAAATGTCTTTCATCAATCACTCTGTAGACAACTATTCAGAATAATGTATGTGCTCTGATGTTTGTGCTTTTGGTACTAACAACAATTTAGAAGTCATAATGTTTTTTCCTTGATTCTCTAAGTGAAAAATTATCTTGTAGTTCTTTAATGTAATATTGCCATTGTCAGCTGAAGAAAACACAATTTTGAATTTCATATCGATAATAAGGTACTGCTAAATGAATAACCACAGCTGGAAATGCGGTAATGACCTCTCACCAGATGTCCATGACATTTCCATTTGAGATAGTCTTCTTACATTCCTAAATCTTGGTTCTTAATCTCTTTCACATATACTCCTATCCATGCAATCTTGCTGGTTATTCCTTATCATCATTTTGTTACCTCAGAGATAGATGTGGTATGCCTCTGGCTTCTGAGGATTATATTCCAGTCTGAATCCTACCCAATTTATTCAAAATATTCCTTGTGGCTATGCTTTGTGCTTATTGTAAATAAATCATATATATTGTGGTCTCTATACTTACTTTAATTTAAACTGCAGTTGTCATATAAAGTCTCCAAATTTACATATTAGCCAGTAAAAGTAGTCTCTTCTCCTGAATCCCCACTTACTTCAGTGTAGCTCTTCATAAACTAAAGCATTGATTAATGACGAGATGCTAGACTTCTTTCAACTGACACATAACTAAAATTTGTTTAGACAAGATTTGATTTACATTGAATGGTAAACACTGAAAATTTGAAGTATCAGCTCTAAAAATATAATTAAGGAACCTGAAATGAAACTTAAAAATCAAAACTGTTACCCTATTCCTCAAAAGTTATTAGAAATGTCTAAATGGTTACAATGCCTCATTTCCCACCAGTAACTACTTCAAATAGATAAAATTTGTTTTTTAACAAAGCTGATTATTGGCAGTATAAAAAGTTTAGCAGTGCTTTCAAATCAAGGCATTTTTTACGTAGGGAAAATGTATCATTACATTTTTAAGAGGATATCAAATGATGGAAGACATATTAGTTGGCAAGACTAAAAGATTAAAGAAAAGTGGAAACTTGTAGTGCTTACTTTACTGTTTATGATTAAATGATGTAAGAAATTGATGAATTTGGTTTAAATCCCATGTTGGGAAGATTTAAAGTCTTTTGTCCTTAAATACTTTAGCTACAAATTGATATGCTAGATTCGAAACTTTAGGAGTATCGTTAGTAGATTTCCTCTTGAAGCTACTTTAACTGTCTAAAAAGGAAACTACATGTTTGATGGGACAGCAAAAGCATAAATACAAATGTCTAATCTGGGGATACGTGCACCTGAATGAGGGTGATGTGTAAACACTTCTATACAGGCTGTTCATTGTAAGGTGCATAGAGTGGAAAACCACCAAATAAGTGACTTGGCCTGCTTGGGTACACTATAGCATGTGATATCTGGGAATTTTAGCCCCATCACACTGCAAAGGCAGTTGAAATTCAATTTCATATCAAGAGTGAATGCACTAACTGCAAAAATGTCCAGCATATTAGATCAGGATGTTGATCCTTCTGCTTTGTTTCAGAAGACTCGATTTCTATTTGATGTGCTTAAAAAAAAAAAAAAAAAAGAGAAATTGTTTCACTAGGAAAAAATTAAAACTAAGAACCTAAATTAGAAGGAGATAAAATACTTTGAAATATTGACGCGGTGGCTGCCCCTTAAAGTTTAAAATTTTTAGAATATTTGTACAGTAGTCATAATAACAACGTATATCTAAGAGTAATTTCCTTTTTGTGGGTAATGATTGAGCTGCCATTTTTGAGTATTAGGCTCTAGATTATAGTTAAGTAAAAAGTAAAATAAATTTTTGTATATTTGTGAAGTATTTCATTTTCTTTTGCCACTTTTTGGTACCTCAGACATATAAAATTTATGTATATAATTTAATGACATTATTAAAAATTACAGCATTTTTTTTAACTTATTAGCTGTACAAAAATATTAAGTAATCTACCATACAAAGGAAGAATGTTGTCAAGTAGACCTTTAGTTCTGAATCGATGAGCTTAATTCTGTGACGTTTTAGTCAGTATCAATCCATTTACTATAATAGAATTTCATGAGAAATAAATAAGAATAGCACTGCACTCATTATATTTGTGCAAATTTCATCAAGGTTAGTTCTTTTGTGTTTGGAATATTACTAATTTTCAAGACAACTTATTTTCTCCTAGA
>VYZR01006574.1:3962-14215 GCA_013400675.1 Oxylabes madagascariensis
TTATATCCCTGGCAAGGACTGCTGAAAGGCTCTAGAAAAGAGAGCATGGGAAGATTAGTGACCTAGAAGTCCTTATCCATATAGAAAGATCAGAGCATTTGTACTGTTTGCACAAAGAGCCATCTCTTTCTACCTGTGTTGAACCTGATTCACTAAGTTCATTGAATTGCCCCTTTTGTTAGAAGAAAGAATGAACAATCAATTCATATCTATGCTATTTTTGCTGGGGGCTTTCCATCATTCATGAACTGTGCTTCTCTGTCACACCCTCCTCTTCAGTTATTTCTGTTCCCAGATGAGTCTTGGATAATTTCACTTTATACATAAGTCATCCCATATCTCTCAACATCCTCACTCAAAATGTTATGCATTCTTCTATGTCCAGGTAGATTCCACAGAACTGCCTACATAATGTAACCTGTCATGGGAAATATATTTGAGTGTGGTTACCCATGTCTACTTCAAGAGGCACATCCTGGTACCCTTCCAGTCTGTTCTCTTCTGTCATGAAGGTAAAAATGATGTTAACATGGTCCAATTTTAGTACACTAGCAATAAACCAACCCTCAATGTATTCTAACATTGGATNAAGTTAAAGTAAATGCACAAGGACATGATTGACAGCCACGGGCAAAATACCAGTCTTGGCACTTCTCATCACATGTAGGTAGTAAGAAATGCAAATTCAGAAATCTTTTACTAGCCAAGTACAGTAACTGTAGCCAGAAAAGGTCTACGGAGAAGAAAAAGTGGATAACAAGCCTAATATATTGTGCGAATTCATATTTGGAGTTTTACTTCTTATTCTGTACTGAAACTAGAATAGGCATTCTTCTTGACCCCGGCTGCTATGCAGAGTTCATGTGCTCTATCAGTATGAAGATTGATATGAGCTGCTTTTTATTTCTTCTTGTAAAAGGAGGAGATATAACTTCATTGGTCACATGAAGATCCACAGGAAAGGTAGAAATCAATTCTTTAAATTCAGACGTACCTTTGAAATTATGAGCCCAACTGGGGGGTAAACTGAACACCAACACTATTGCATAATCAGGACTTCCCCATAGAAGATAAACTGCTCCTGGTCAAATTCATAGAGTCATAGAATCATAGAATGACTCGGAAGAAACCTTAAAGATCATCAAATTCCTGTTCTCCTCCTTTTCACTAGACCATTCAAGTCCCTAAGAGATTTTAGCGCACCTTCAACCATTAACTCCACACATGTTCAGGACTTCCAAAAAATGTCATCTGTTTATCTGTAGTGGAGCACTGACATTTGTGTTTCCATTTCTGATAAAATTTTGGTCTAGTCAAGGTGTCATTCTCCAGGTCTGGATCCATGAAAAAGATCTTTTTTTCTCTAATTAAAACAAAGTGCAGCACATGGGAGAGGATGAAGTCCCCTCCTCTGTGAGAGCAGCCTGTCCCTACATCAAGTTTACAGATATCCCTTAGCCAATGAATCTGCATGTGCCTACTATTTCCTTTGGCAATACATGACTGAAATTTAATGGAGCTGTGAACGTGTACCAGAGAAAGAATAAAATCTTCTTCCAGTTAGGTTCACAGCAAAAATGTGTTCCTATTCAGATTCAGTAGCCAATTAATAGCAGAATATATTTAAATACAATTAGTTGTTGTGCATGCTTTGGAATTCAATGAAACCTAATAAGCAAAATCAGGCTCTTTTATGTAAACAAACCACTTATGGTTAAGCTCTCTTTGTAACATCTTCATTGCATTTTTCCACAGACAATAAATTGCTCCTTTCAGTGTAAGCAATATTTGTCAACTCTCACATATCATAAATCTTATTTTCTTCTCATTCTGCCAGTTTTATTTTAAACAATTGTACTGAAGTGTGCACCACAATTCACATGCCATATATTACCTCCTATCAACAGCTGCTTCCTACTTTCCAGTTTCAGTTTCATATTTATGTACCTTGTCAGCTGGGAAAACAAATACTTTGAAATCTCTTCCACACTAAGAGCAGAAGATTATATTGGATAATGCTGTCAGTAGTACCTTGGGATTTTTGACATGATTTTTATTGACCAACACCAGCAGAGTTGTTAATGATTTTGATAACTAATATTAGATCATATTTCTGAGGTCTAAAGAAACATCTTTACACAATGTTTACTTTGATGTACTGCAATTGTTGCTAAGGGCAGCCTGTTACATGCTGAATTGGTTTTATTGGTTTATGATGGAATGTTCGTGTTTCTTATTTGCATTTTCCTGTTGATCAAAATTCAGTAATTTGATATAGTTTGATAATGACCTGAACAACATCCAATTAATTAGACTTACGGAAAAGAACTTCCATTTAAGGACTTAGCAGCCTTTAGGTATCGCTAGGGAAAAAAGTAAAAACTCCACCTGATAGTTGTTCAGAATTATTTTTCAAAAGGCTGCAATTCCCTGCGACATGCGTGGAAAAATGATTAAGCCCTCAAAACTAGGGAGCAGCCATGCTCATAGTACAGTTATGGAAGAGAAGTCGAGAACTCACTTTTCTTGAACTAATACTCCTCTAGTAACCAAAAATGCTCTCCTTGATGCAAGGGGGCAGCACCTTAGTGGCTAATGCCTTCGGGAAGTTTCACTATTTTTTTGTGTGTTGTATGTGTGCTATCAGGCATAAGCAAGATCACAAGGCAGAAAGGTGGATAGATTGTTCTATTATATCTCTGAGCTTGTAATCTCATCATAGAAGGTTATCAGTCTGACCAAGTATTTCCCCTTAATAAACTCATGCTGATTTCTTCAAACTACCTTCTTGTCTTTAACATATTTGGAACCAGTTATCAGTTCATCCTCCTCTTATTTTAATGGCACATTTTTCTTACATGGTCCCATGCAACAGAAAAATGCCTGTGCCAGAATCAGTAGCTGTCTGCTAAAACCTGATTTACATACACAGGAAGATCTTGCTTTTGTACAGTTTTTCATCATAACACACTTTGATTTGGTTTGGGTTTTTCTGGGGAGTTGGAGGTTGAGCAACTAATAGAAAAGGAAAAATACACAGATCTAATCAGACAAGTCAGCAGCCAACCGACACCCACATTTTCAGGGTCCACCTTTTGCCTTACTTGACAGTTACTTTCTTCTTTTCAGAGAATCTAGTAGAATAGGAGTTGAAACTATGACATTTAGTAACAAAAAGTTCAATGGGGGCCTACAAGTAAAATTCTCATCTTGTTAGCCAGCAGAGACTTTGCATGAAAAATATCTGGCCATTGTTTTTCTACCAAATTCTGTTTGATGGAAATCAGGACTATAAACAGGTAGATGCCATGAAAATGATGGTGACTTCATTTAGACCTAAATGCTATCTGCTCTTCACAATTACTCTTTAAAGAATATGACTTCTTGATAGGAAAAGGTAGTTTGCATCTAACTGGGGATAAATTTTATGATCCCACACTTCCACCTAAGTTCAGAAAGCTCTACAGCTCACAATTTCTGGTACTTTGAAGTAACATCCTGTAACTGGTTTAGTAATCAATATGTCTCTTAAATGTCTGCCGCTTCTGGACAAAAAAAGCAGGACCCATCAGTCAAGCTGGTTCTTTCTCTGCTATAATGTATTGAAGAAAGGGTGAAAAATGCTGTGTAACATCTGAGAGAGATATGGACTAGAAAAAAAAACAGGCAGAAAACAGCCCTGTGGACGCCAGTCAGTGGAGAAGTTCTCCAGGCACCAGAGAGATTTCCCTGTAGCAAAACCATGGGAAGCAGGTTTGTTTCCCTGCAGTCCACGAAGGAACAGGCAGGAGCAGACATCCAAACTGCAGCACATGAGGGAGCCAATGCCAACAAAGGTGATATGCCACGAAAAAACCTGCAGACTGTAGAGAACCCACACTGAGGCAGGCTTCTAGATGCATCTGTGGCCCATGGAAAGAGTCACATGTTAGTCAGGAAATTGCTTCAGAGAGCAATGAAATAGTGAATTTCAGCTGATTTTTGGAGGGACCAAGTAAATAGAATTTTATGTATTTCCACGTGTATTTCCAATGCCTCTTTCATTACACTGACTACAGGTGAGAAAATGTAGGTATACTTTCTGCATTGTGTCTTGTCAGGTATTTATATACACTGGTTAGATCTCCCCTGAGCCTCCTCTATACTAAATAATGCCAGCTCACTCAGACTCCTTTTTTGTGGCAGACGTTCCCGCCCCCAAACCATTTTATAGACAACAGCTTCTCTCTCAGTGCTGAAGCCGACATGATCTTATGTGCAGCTACATCTCTGGTCCAACCTTTTTCTCTTAACAGCAACAGAGGTAGCTCTGAAATCAGTACTGAGTACATGAGGAGATATTTGACTGTCTGTAGAAGTGGTTTTCTAGCAGCACTGGATGGGTGGCCGGACACAAGTTGAGTGGGCACTCGGGCAGGAGGCGCAGAACCCTGGACAGGGGCACGGTGGGGATCACGATGACGGGCTGGAACAGTGAAGCAGGGCTGGAAGCAGGGTGTCAGGCAGGAACACAGTACAAAGCAGGCAGGGCGTCAGGCAGGAGCACAGGAGGCAGGACAGGCGATGGAGTAGGGCAGGACACAGACTATACATGAGGCTTGGAGGTCAGCTGGTGTCCTGTCGAGCGCCCAGCGAGAGGGAGGGTGAGTAAGTCAGGGTGAGCAAGGGCCAGCGAGGGCAGAAGAGTCAAAAAGCAGTCTGGAGCCAGGGCAAAATGGTCAAAACCAGGCTATAGCCAGGGCAAGAAGCAAAAAGAAAACAGACAAGATTCCAGAGCTTGTGACACAGCTGCTTTTATACCCCCAGCTCCTTCCAAGGTCTGCCTGCTGACGGGAGACCACTGGCCCAGCCCAACTCTGCAGGCCATTGGTGGAGCCCTTTTGCCATCTGACTGGAGAATCTCTGGAGGGTACAATGTCCTTGGTGGTCTCCTGTTGACTGCCTATCCCAGGTGAGATATGAAATGGTTGCCAGATAAAGTGACCCCAGAAACAGGGCCCTCTTCTGTCTTCTCCCAGTTGCCTCCTGCAGGCCAGACACGTGTAGCCCCTCTCCCACGTCCCTCTGACAAAGTGTCGAGACAGAGATCAAAATTAAATTGGCTCCTCACAGCAACATTTAAAACCCAGTTTAGGGAGCCTCTGAACTTTGAACACAAGGCTCAATAGTCCCCGCCAAGAAGTGCTCATGAAATGCTAATGTCTTTGGGAACTCACCTGGACATCCTTTTCCCACGATCTGAGTTTCAATAATTAAATTCTCTAAGCTTTCTGAAAAAGAGTTTCTTTGAAGGAGTCTCAAATTTTGTATCAGAATCTGTCTTTCCTTCCAAAGATAAAAAAAAAAAAAAAAAAAAAAAAAAAAAAAAAAAAAAAAAAGAAAAAAACAATTTCAAGTGTTTTTATNAAAAAAAAAAATGCTAACCAAAATTATTAGCTGCTTTTAAAAATCTGACCCTCATTTCATCCCCTAGATTCTTATCTATGCTGACAAACTCAGGAAAGCCTGCAAAACCCTGCATATCAAAATAAAATAATTAAATTTATTGTTAGTTAAATTCTTCCTTAGCAGAAAACCATCAGAGGCTAATATCCCACATACATCTTACTTTGGCCTCATGCTGCCATTCTGTACAAGATAAATTTCACCCATCAATGCAATTTTATCAATGACTCTTATTCTTAATAATCATATCAGTGCTTTATAAAATTAAACATATGAGCCAAAAACTTAGAACATGAATGGCAGCTTGCCTGTAATAGTGAGCATGATAGAGTATTTTGCTGTCTTACTGGAGGACTCAGAGGATCTTGGTCATTAAAAGGCAATAATGGAAGGGTTTCCCAAAGAGCATATTTTGATACTCAAATTATTGTAAAACTACTGAAAGAATATTAAATTCAGCTAAGAGGGCCATAATCCAGGAATTCTCTTGCTAAATAGCTAACCTTGAGCATTCCATCAATTCAAAGACCTTAGAATGCTTTATCCTTCCCTGTAGATACTCAAATACTGTAAACATTGGCATTACTAAAAGAAAAATTAAAAACAGAGATCCACATAAGCATAAAACATCTTTAATAGGTCTGGCAGTGGTGCATGTTTTCATCCTCTTTCTAGGGGACTGTTTCATGAGTTATTCCTCAAGTATGCCGTTATCACACACATATCTTTTTCACTCACATGTTCAGCCAATGAGCTTCATTCTCTCATTTTCATTTTACAGCCCTGCTTTCATTCACAAAGGAGCTATTTGCTTATTTTCCTGGAATTTACTACTACCCAGTCCATTAAGATCTGTTACACTAAAAATTACTTCTTACCAGCTTCTAATAGTAAGGGGGAAAAAGCCAAGATTTCATCACAGTGTAACCCAGTGTAAAATGGGAGTTGGGTAGGGTTCTTTTTGATAGATTTCTCAGACAAAATAAAGTGCGAGCACAGCAATATTATATCGGAGAACTGTTTATTGATAATGAAAGACAAGTGTTCCTACTGAAGGGGAACAGAAAAGGGAACAGAGAGGGAAGAAGAGAGTTTTCTCTCCCCTGATCAGCTGCCAGACGAAGCCCCCCCGAGGACAGGGCTCCCAGCATGTGTACAGCCCCTACAGTACAACATACAGCCGCATATCTATAACATATGTTGAGGCATAAATAAAAATCAGATTGATCCCTCTCATCAGGCAAGACTGAGTTTCTTTAGCAGGAATCATTTTCACAGCTTACAGATAAATGACATTTTTAAAATTGCTTTCAGGTTCAGAGTCTTTTTAGAAAATTCTTTTTCATTCCATTGTCTTCAAAAATGCTCATGTGGAAGTAGGAACTTTGCTTGTACCTTTTCTAATCAAATAATATGAACACTTGCTGACCTCTTCAGGTCATGGTTAATTTGCTATCACTATGAATGGAGACAGCATTGCCTTTCTTCTGCACACTCCTGAGATTTACCACATGAGGTATTTTTAAGTATAAATCCCTTAACATCTGCCTTAATTTAGTAGATAAGATCATTAACAGCCATTATATCTAATCAACATCTAATCCTTGTAGAAGGGATTCATTAGTGGGATGAAATGGGAGCAGAAGCCCACTAATGATAAATGTTTATTTTCTTTGAATAAATTTCCACTAGGGAAGATCTAGCAACACTTTAACAACCTCTTCCAGAACAGTGTTGCACTGCATACTGAATGATCACCCTCAAGCAGTAGGTCATTAAGAATGTGCTGCTTGCTTTTACATCTATTAAAAAAAAAAAACAAAAAAAAACAAAACAAAAAAACAAAACAAAACAAAAAAAAAAAAAAAAAAAAAAAAAAAAAAAAAAAAAAAAAAAACCAAACAAAAANAAAAACAAAAAAAAACACCACAACAGATGCCTAACAAAATAGAGAAGAGGGACTTTCAGGCAACTTTTACATGCAGGTATAACAACTTCTCTTGAGTCCTGTGTGCAGTTTTGGGCATCACAATACAAGAAAGACTTAAAATTATTAAAATCCCTTGTCTTGTTCAGCCTAGAGAAAATGAGAGAGGGGAGGTTTAAGCTGGATATTAAGAAAAGGTTCTTCACCCAGAGGGTGGTTGGGCACTGAAACGTGTTCCCTAGGGAAGTGATCACAATGCAAAGCCTGACAGATTTCTAGAAGCATTTGCACAATGCTGTCAGGCACATGTTGTGATTCTTGGGGTGTCTTGTGCAGGGCCAGGAGTTGGACTTCAATGACATTTGTGAGTCCCCTCCAACTCAGCATATTCTGTGATTCTGTGAAAGGTTTAAGAATAGTTAGGACAACCTTTTGCTTGCTGTGTCATCTCGAATACAATACTCCTCTCTGAATGAAGATTATGCTATTGTGTTTTCAGGAGCTTTTTGTTGTATGTGGAGATACAGGACTACATACCATAGCACAATGTTTCTGAGGTCTGTATTGAAATAAAGAAGAGAGCATGATTATACAGCTAGGAGCTGTCTGTGTCCTCTAAAGTAACTAGGTATACTTTCTGAAATTCCTGTCCTTGAACTTCTACCTTTTCAAATCAGATTGTCGATGCCTTTCTCTGCTATATTAGAATATAAATCACAGTAACTACATATTAAAGGTTTATGTGTTAGAATGGAGTGATGTGAGGTCACTCAATGGACACTCGTCAAGTAGTAGTACAATAATAAGGCACACTTCTGCCTGCCAAGCTCCCTGTATCATTTTTTGCTGTTGTTGTTTTTAGCTATTATTTTAAATTAGCTGAAGGACAAGGCAAGGCTTAAAACTAGTAGTACTAATAAAGTCTCTAAATAATTCAATTCTTGCTGAGGACTGGCTTTATTTTAAGCTATTCTTCTCCTGACCATGTTTTTTTTTTTGTCAAGAAAATAGTTGCAACAATCATAAATTTAAAAGTAGCTCCAAATTATTTAAAAGGTATTCACTGCAGAAAAAGAATTTGCTTACTCCTCAGATTGTAATCTAGAGATGGTTAAGCATTTATTTCTCTTACATTATAATATTGTGTGCTTCTGGAAACAAGTGTGGAAATTACTCCTGCACTTTAGCCTCTTGTATAAGCACTCTTCTGCAGAGTCTCTATCCATCTGTCTGAACAGAGAGAACCTGAACATTAAACATATCTTGATTATGTAAGTGAATCTATATATTCATGACCTTTGCATTCCTTACCTCAGAGATACACTTAGACACTACTGCCTTTCTGTTTCTGGGCTGTGGTTAATATTTGCATTCAAGTTACATTGAATAAAACTCCTACTCATCACTGAATATAGCGTCTGGAATCCAAATCTAGTACTGACCAATTCTCCAAAAGAGTCTGTGTCTCAGGGCTACATAACAAAACTCTTTCTAACCCCATCTGTGCAGGATTTCTGTGCTATTCTACCAGCATCAAATCCAGATCTCCTTAGCTTGGAGAGGTGGATGTTTTGGAGGATTATGTCAAAGTCCTTACAGAAGTCCAGTTGGTTATGCTTTGAAATCAAGGGCAGTGCTAGCATGTCTGATCTATATTTTGTCGTGAAAGCAGCCTGTCCAAGAAGGTGATCTCAAAACGAGATTCCTGATCAACTTCCTGCCAGGCCCTGTCAATGCAAGGCCTTACAGAGTTGCTGGAGGCTCACAAAAAATTTAGACACTCTGCATTGAGCATGATTCAAGTGATCTCCAAGGAAGAAGAGCAATATAGGCTCTTTTATGAGTAGACAAAGGGGATAAGTACTTCCTAAAAATGACCTTGACACTCTGGAGAGTGCTATACACTCTACCTTTGCCTCAAACCTTGTCAAATTAACACCTTGCAGGAAAGTGATTGTCTGAACTTTGACTTATTTTATTTCACCTCAGGGATTTTGAGAGTTCATAAAAATAAATTAATCTGGAAAATTTGAAAATATCTCATAATTCTGTCATGAGATATAAAACTGAGAGTGTATTTAATATTTGCCCTTCATATTTGTCTTTACATCATTTTAATCTTCCAACATGTCTCATTTTCTTTGCTTATCTCTGTCTTGCTATAGTTTTTGAAATATAAAATCCATACAGAAGTTTCATTAATGTGAAGTTTGACACACTCTGAGAAGCCCCATCAGTATGGGGGGATGTTATATTAATCTCCTTTTATCAACTGTGGTAACACTCAACAAACCAGATGAGCAGAACTGGAGATAATTGTGGCAGTGATATATACAGTTAGCATAAGACTTAGCACCAAGGTGAGGAAACTTCACACAATCAATTTGGGAACATAGCGTTGTTTGGTCCTTTTCACTGCACCTCANTATCAGATATCCTTTCTAGTGCAATTGTTACACTTTCTCTTCTGATTTCAAGATCTCATTTTCTTTTTATGAAAGGAAAGGAAATGAAATCTTGTGAATTCAATGAGGATCAATTGAGCAAGGTTTGGCTCATTTCCCTGCACTTCAGGTCATCCCATTGCCTTTTGATTGTTTTTACTTTGGAGCAGCTGGGGCTCTTTTTTTAAGCATTTCAATTCATAAATAAGTACTCCTGTCTTTTCGTTTGACTTTGTTCCCTGATTTCAAGATTTCAATGAATATGATTTTGTGAAGTTTTTGTCTTTTTCACTGCACCTCATTTCATCCCTATCCTTTTACTTGTAGTCACTCCATCTGCAAATTTTTTTTCAGTTGCATTTTTTTATCATATATTCTTTCCAGTCAGAAACTTCTTTTCCTGATTTCAAGATTTCATTTCCTTTCATGAAAGAAAG
>VYZR01006576.1:0-13679 GCA_013400675.1 Oxylabes madagascariensis
AAAAAAAAAGCCCAACAAAGCAACATGACTAATCTATTGAAATAGTTCATTTTTAATACTGACTACTGGCGGCAAACTACTTACTAATGAGGTTCAGGATGTCAATTATTGCTGAAATGAATCCTTGAATAGTCTTGTATAATGTGTTGAAGAAAATTACAATCTGTTTGCAACATATTTCAAACAGAAAGAGATTAAATTAATTTCACATGTTATATTTCTTTCCAAAAAGCTCCTGGCCGTTATAAGCATTTCCTACTGGTCTTTTATTTTTGCTTCCTGGTAAAGGAAGACCTACCTAAAATAGAAATTAAATAAGCAACTGCAGTGAATATTCCACTAAGTAGTGTAATAGTAATATGGCTTCTTTCCCATGAGAAATAGGTACCAAAATGTTAACATTAAGGACTTTTGTTCTTTGGTGTAACTTTACTTTAGTGTATATTCAAAGATAAATCAGCCACTGATAATCCTGTTACAAATTATCATTTTCTGTGTCTTGTCAGATTGATCTTACTCACTTATAGCAATTTATTACCTAGGAGTTAAACTATTAGAAGTTGTTTTCAGAACTGTGAAGGAAGAAAGCCTATTCTGTTTTCTCTCTACTCATGCTTCAGCCTTGCAAGTTCAAAAGAGCCCTCTGGGTTATATTTATGTCCGCAAACTTTGTGCTGGATGAGAAAACGTTTGCTTCTGTTATGGTGGTGCAATCTTTATAAAGGTCTGAATAATAACTCTGGCTTGACTTGCAACCAAACTTGTGAAGTTATCCTTTCAGTTAACAGCCAAGGCAACAAAGTGCCTTTGGAAATTCCAGTAAGTGCCCACTGAGCACTCAGAATTTACTTTGAATGTTGTGAAATGTATATGCTAAAAAATAAGTAATATTCATTTGCTTTCATAGCTTTTTATGTAGCTGATGAGTTGGGATACTGTATTTCAAACTGGTTTATGTTAATAGTGATGGAGCAAAGACATGCATTAATGAAACACTTATGGTGGCAGGTAAGACTTGAAATCAGTGTCTTTGTAGAAGTCACCTTCATTGTAGTGTCTGTGTTTCTTGAACACGCAGGAGTTGCCTCAGAAAAGATACACAAGAGCCAGGGCAAACAAATATGGGTGTGCCTAAATTTTCCAGTTAAAAAAAAAAAAATTTTTTTTTTTTTTTGTTAATCTTTGATTTGGGGGAACTCATATCAGTTATTTCTCTCATGGCAAGAGTTTCTGTGTCTCCAAGCTAGGTGGTGGGGGAAAAGAAAGCTTGCGGCATGAGCCTGCCTCAGTCCCAGCCCTGAGTTACTGTTTGCCTTCCTTTGCCCTTGCTCAAGCCGTGGATGCCCCTGCGCCGCCTGCCCGGGCCGCTTCTCGCTCCTCGCTCCGCAGGGATGATGCCCTGGGGCCCGCGGGACTCCCAGCGCTGCGGGAGCAGGTCCTGTGCCAACACCCCTTGTTGGAAGGCTCCAGGGTGGCCACTGTCAGAGAGAAGGTGAAAGGAGATGGCCAGAGCTAAAGATTAGGAGAAGATGAGGAAAACCAACATCCTCAACCCCAGAGTGGGGTTAGGACATGGGGAATCATGGCCAGACGTGCGTGCACCCATTTGGTCAGGAGGGCTGCTGGCATAAACTCTGTAAGAACATTTGGCTGATGTCTTGGGTCTGCAGAAACCTATTTAAATTGCTGATACCTCTTCTATCCCTCACTATTGAAGACTGAATGTGAAGTTACCCCACTTTAATTATTTGGTAATGTTTTGTTAGTTTGTTTTCTTTTAGCACTTCCAGTTGTGTACTGATAGCAAAACCTACATACAATTTTTTCTAGCTTTTTTAATTTGTCATTTGCTCGTACAGATTATTCACTAAACTCAAATTGCTTTTTGTTTTAATTGGGTCTTATCTGCATTCTGCTCTGGCCAATTTTCAGCCTATCACCTAAATTGCTTTGTGCCCTAATAAGAATGACTGGTTCATAGAGGGTAGTATAACATTTATTTTATACCTCAGATTTCCTCAGCTTGTGTAGAAAATTAATTCAAGAGTTAACATATTTTACATCTGATTCTAGCAGGCACCAGTTTTCCAGAATGTCTTGCTAGCTAAAAGCAACTGGGAGAAGACTGTTCAGCCAGGCTCTCCTTCCAAGCATTTAAAATTTTTTTGCCATTCACCTATCTAACAGAAAACTTTTCTGAAATCAGTTTTTGGAACTTTTAATATTTTTCTCAAGCGTGAACTGAACTTTCCTGGTTTACAGTCTGGGTTGGTTTCGTTGGCATAGAAATCTGAGGTTGCTGGAGTCTAATGGCTCTGTTTTCTCACTAATTAATAAACAACTGCTGCCATCCCTCTTCAGCTCAGGTCTCTCCCACTCTTGGATCTGTATTGTTGGTTTTTAATGCATTTAAGTAACTCATATATTTTATTGAAACTAAATGTTATATCATGGGTAATAGGCACTTTGAATACTCCAATGCAGTCATAGTAAATCTGCTGATCCTTGTTCTGAAAAGGACATATCCTTGTTTCTAACTTCTCCCAGCTCATAAGAAAAAGTACTGTGAAACTCAAAAAGGATACATCAAAGGGATACATTTTAGTATATGAATATAGCTGGTTCTCTTTAACTTAAATAAAAATTATCCAGAGAAAATTTGTGTGTGACACATAAGAGAGAAGGTAATAGAACAGTAAAATTATAGTTTATTTGTTTTCAGATAATCATCCCAGAAATCTTGGGAAAGAGTTTGGAGTTTGTCGGGTTTTTTTCGCTTTCGGGTTTTTTTTTCGCAAATGAGGTAAATCTATAAGTTTACCTTACAAATGAAAGTTAAAAATTATGTATTTATGGGAACAGTTGGATTGTGAGGTGAGCTGTTGGCTCTGGAGAGGTAGCTTAGCTGTTCTCTTTGACTACCTCCAGCTGGGCTGGGCTATATCTCCACATGGACTCTGTGTGCCAGGGGCCTGGTTTGAGTGGGCGTTAGGCTTCAGAGCCCTCTGGTACCAGCCAGCTGAAGCACAGAGCAGATTAAGCCATGCTGGCACCTCTCTGGAAAGGAGGAACACCTGCTTCCCAGAGCCACTCCTGTTCTGTGTGTGAAGAGAGCCCTGCAGCAGCGTCCTTCTGTCCTCCACGTCCAGCTGTGCTGCGCGGAGCAGCAGCTGGCTCTGCACTCAGCGCGCTCGGGGTGCGAAAGGGCTTTGGGGGCCATACTGAAATTTTCTGTCCTTTCCTGCTCAGCAGCCATTCTGCTCTAACAGGGAACAGAGTCTGTGTTATGTGTGGTTTCTTTCTCCTTACAGATCCTATTAGCTGGGACTGAAATGAGCCTTCACTGAGTCTTCCAGTCAACAGAAATCTGAATGTGAGATCTGTCTCTTTTTTTGCCAGGCATGATTACATGGTAATCATCAGCTATCTTTCCTTTCATTATGTTCCCTTGCTTACTTGTAGGTGATGTGCTCTCTTTGTCACTTACGTTTCAGCTGTTAAACTGTCAGAAAAGGCTACTGGTTTCAAAGTGTTGAAGCTGCATTCAGGGTTTTAGGTTTTATGGTTTTGGTTTTTATTGTGGGTTTTTTTTCTTATTTGTTAAAAATTGTACCTTTTTTTCCTATTTCCATCGCAGTATAAAAATTAATAGGTGGCAGCATGGCTGCATTCTTCCACGACCTGGTTAGGAAACATGAAAAAAAAGAAAATTTTCCAGGAATTGCTTGTTCATGAAAACTAATCTCTAGTAGAAGAGTAAGAAATATACATATAACTTACTTATCAGTATTATCAGCTCTGTATATTCTCATAACTAAGGACATATGCATCTTTAAATTGATAAAAACAATGTACTTAAGAAAAGGTTTTTTTCCTGTCTATATATTCCTACAATAACAAAATGAAAAACAGAAAGTAAAAAACTTGTATGGCTCGGAAATAGGATTAAAAAAAACACCCAAATTTGTAGTGTTGCTGCCAAACAAAAGCATATCCATTTTTCTTTGGCAGCACACTCTCTATGTAGATTTGTTATAAAAGCTTTTTAAACAACACTGTTATCAAACAACCCTAAAACTGAGGCTATATAGGCCTTGTTATTATTACCAACCACTTTAATGCAATGTAAATGTCATATATGATATCATCACCATACACAAAGCCAACCATCCTATAAACCATTGTAACACGTCAGGGTGTTACATCTGTACATTTTATAGGAATTTTCATATGCAACCTTAAATTAAAATAACTTGTCTTTCTATAATTAGTATGTCAAAATGGGTGAGAAACTGAAATGCAACTCTAAGAGTAGAATTTCAAGTACTATTTTAAATTTCTGTCACTTTTTGAAAAAGTGCTTCATGTAAATGTTCCCTTCCAACTTCCCCCCAGCTGTTTTTCCATATTTCATTTTAGACTTGGGAGGAAAATCTAATTTTTTAATTTATTTTTTCATTATTGTGGATTTTGTGTAAATATGGGTTCTTTTGCCATAATATAGGAAATTTGTTCTAGTGTAGTATGGAGAAGAATATAAGTTTTTTTCTGCTCATGTCTTCTTCATATTTTGATGCAAGTATGAGGCAGATATAATTTTAATGCCCTCAGAAGCATTGATTAGATGATGAGGAACAATAGGCCATATTTCTCCTCCCAGTTCAAAATAGGTATAAAACTTCTTGCTATACTGTACTGAAAATGTGGGCCCCCCTTTGAGAAGGGAGAGTTTAGATCTGGTGTTGCATTGGCTGATACATGACCTCGATGTTGCAAGAAGTTTTGGGGCCCATGGGAAATAGGTGGTTTTAGCCAAGTCTTGTGTTGGAGCTGTGGAGAGGATTTTTTCCTAGCCTGTACCTCTAAATTCTCTTTTCAGACAGTTGTACTAAGGAGCTAAAGATGGTGTCATTATGCAGAATCTTCTTGTTAAAAATAAGGTATATCATGGCAATGCATTAGAAGGTGAAACTATTTGAATAGTTTAGGTTTCAGCTATTTCTCACCATTCAGAATTTGCAAAGAAGCCAGTTGCTTTGACAAGACCTGTATCACTGCTCAACATGTTGGGAAAGTCCTCCCCAGCCTGGGGCTTCTCCTGTTTCCACTTTCCAGCTTTAGCTGTTACAGCACCTTGTTTCATTCCTCAGACAAGAAACAGGGTGCCAGGTAACTGTCTGGTATTTTAGTCCCAGCCTCAACCATGCTGAGCTTGGAGGAGCCATCCCGATCCAGGAAGCAACTCAAGGCCAGCACCTGGAGTGCTCTGCCCCTGCTGTCCCAGCACCGAGCACCTGTCCACACCTGCCTTGGGGTTTTAGGGCTCCTATGGGTTTGCCGCTTTTGCAGAATGCTTGTGTCTCTTTTGCTACTTTTCTTGTACAGTTTCCCTCCACTACTATTGGCCCTGTTGTCTTTAAGGAACGCTGTTTCTGGGCTATTTGCTTAATTGCTGATCATTAATGGTAAGATAATTTCCTTCTAACCGGGGATATAAACTAGTAAGTTTGACTAATTATTGCATCTTACTCAACATTGTCTACTTTTCAAGTGTGCAGCTAGGAGATTTGTGTATTGTTCTATTGACAAAATCAGGTTTTTTTTTTTAAATTAAAAACCCCATAAGTCATTAATGTGAGTGAAGTAACAGCTGTTAGTGGTTTACTGTGGTATTTTTCATTACAGACAAGTAGAACACTTTCTCCCCTGCCACCTTTTAGCAAATTTCAGCTTTTCATAATATGCTCAAGAAAGATATCACCCATCTTTCTTGAGCATATAATACTTGCTTCGTACAAAATCAGTGGTTTTTAGTATTGAAGCAATGAAGAAAAAATCTTCCCTGTTTAACAGCTGTCCTGTGGATGTTAATTTTTCTGCGCACTGAATGAATAGGCACTCCCTCACCGCTTTTCACATCATTCTCTGTTTCTGATTGAATTGCTTCTGTCTACTGAACCTCATAGGGATTGAAAAAATTTAAATATCAATTGCATCTTAAGTGTATATAAAGTATTTGAATAAAAGCAAAAAGAAAAAAAAGTGTATGGAAATAAATACAAGATACAAGATTTCTGGAAGAAATTATTTTAAAAAAACATCTATTTTTTTATTGAACATTACAGTGCAATTTTAGCTAATTTTACTCAGACATTTTATTTTCTATGTCCTTTTTTTTAATACAGCATCTCTGGTTGTGTGCAATGGTGTTAATTCTCCCCTTATTCCTGTGAATCCCAAGCCTACAGACTTTATTTGACTTTCATCTATTTTTTGGCATTCTGGAACTTCTTCAGTGCAAGTTCTCATATAAAAGGTTCTGCTTTGGCCCCTGGGGACTGCAACATGATATTGGATGTGGAGGCAGTGGAGACCTGACATAGCCTATTCTTTGATCTGCTGGAACTTCTATTGACTTTTCATCCTTCTCCTGCCTAGCAAACTACTGAGGATGGAGAGGAACCACTGAAACAAAGATATGAAAGAAGGGATCTATAGTGTTCCAAACTCAAACATGCAGAAGTACAGGGACACACCCTTTATTAAAGGCAGTGATTGTACTAAACAAAACAAACCAACATTTTCAGGAAAATAAAAGGAAAGAGTGAATAATTGGTCAAGGAGAAAACCTATTAAACTGACTGTGTACTCATCCCATACTGCTGCAAACCACAGGTATCTTTGAAAACAGCTCCAGGATCACTTGCTTGTCTTGCTAGAAGCCTTGTCTTCAGACACGTTGTTGTAGCAGGTGAACTCCAATAAAATTGTTGTGTTCAACTGATTTTTTTACCCTGTTGTATCTTGCTTTGCAAATAAATTCAACAGGAAATAGCTGGGATTTTAAGAAGTGCACATCTTTCTGTAAGTAACTAGAGCAGAAAATCTTTGTAGTAATTGACCTGCCGAGACTAATTCAAATACTCAGTGGTTCTTATATCTTCTGCTGTACTTCACCAAAACCTGAACACAATAATCATCAAGAGAAACTACAGGAATGACTCATTTCCCCAGGACATTGTTTGTGGGTAAGCTAGAGGGCCAGGGAGGTGAGAGGCAGGAAAGATGCTTGTATTGGGATTGCAGGGCCAGGTTTCAGTAGCAGGGGTCTACAGGGGTGGCTTCTATGAGAAGCTGCCAGAAGCTTCCCATATGTTGGATAGAGCCAATGCCAGCTGGCTCCAAGAAAGTCTCGTCATTAGCCAAGGCTGGGCCCATCAGTGATGGTGGTAGTGCCTCTGTGATAATGTATTTAAGGGGGCAAAAAGCCTGCCCAAATAGCAACTGCACCAGAGCAGTGATTCCCCTGCAGCCTGCGGGGAAGACCCTGGTGAGTCAGGCTGTCCGCCTGCAGCCCATGGAGATCCACGATGGCACAGAGAACCACCTGTAGAGCACCCTGCATTGGAGCGGAGGGATGCCTGAAGGAGGCTGTGAGTCCATGGGAAGCCCATGCTGGAGTAGGCTCCTGGCAGGATTTGTGATTTGTGGGGGACCCAAGCTGAAACAGTGTGTTCCTGAAGGACTGCACCCCATTGAAGGACCCATGCTGGAGAAGTTTCCCACTGCAGCCCGTGGGAAGGACTCACAGTGGAGAAGTACATGGAGAACTGTCTCCCATGGGAGGGATCCCACCTTGGAGCAGGGGAAGAGTGTGGTAAGTCCTCCCTCTGAGGAGGAAGGAGCAGCAGACACAATGTATGATGAACTGACCACAACACCCATGCCCTGTCACCCTGTGCTGCTGTGGAGGAGGAGGGAGAAAAAATTGTGAGTGAAACTAAACCTAGGAAGAAAGAAGGGATATGGGGGAGGTGTTAAAGATTTGGTTTTGTTTCTCACGATCCTCCTCTGGTTTGATTGTCAATAAATTAAGCTAATTTCCCCAACTCACACACAGAATCACACACACAGAATCATTAGGTTGGAAGAGACCTTCAAGATCATCAAGACCAATCCAGACATAACACCTCAACTAAACCATGGCATCCAATCTTTTTATAAACACATCCAGGGATGGTGATTCCACCACCTCCCTGGACAGACCATTCCACTACTTTATCACCCTTTCTGTAAAAAACTTTTTCCTAATATCCACCTTATATTTCCCTTGATGCAGCTTAAGACTGTGTCCTCTCGTTCCATCAGTTGCTGCCCAGTGAAAGTGACCAACCCCCACAGACTACAATCACCTATCAGGAAGTTGTAGAGAGTGATAAGGTCACCTCCGAGTCTCCTTTTCTCCAGGATAAACAACCCCAGCTCCCTCAGCTGTTCCTCACAGGGCTTGTGTTGCAAGCCCCTCACCAGCCTTGTTTCCTCCTCTGGACGCACTCAAGTGTCTCATCGTCCTTCCTCAACTGAGGGGCCCAGAACTGGACACAGCACTCAAGTGATTTTGCCCATGAAAGCAGTGGATGCGTGATCTCTCCTTCATCAATCTGAGTCTTTAATTTCATTTTCTCTCCTCTGTCCAGCTGAGGGGGAGAGAGATGGAGGGGCTTTGCTGGATACCTGGTGTCCAGCCAGGGTCAACCCGCCACCACAATGCTGTGTACTTGAGTAGAGTTCCATCTGAAAAACATTTTTGAGTTTGTTTCCTTTATGGAGTTTTGGGGAAATATGTTTTGTATTTCAGAGATGTTGATACATTTATTTTACTTTTCTAAGAGGAAAAACCATTCTGGAGCACTTTAGGATGGCACGTGTGAAAGACTGAAATGTTATGGCAGCTGCTTTACATTGCTTATGTACCTGATTTTATGACTTTTTGCAAACCCTGAAAAAAATGTTCTTTAAATCATTTCTTCAGGCTTAAACCCAGCTCCGTTTTCCTCCATGGCCAACTTTTTTTTTCTAAGGAAATTCAATTGAAACATATTCATTGTCATCTTTCACTGCCATGGTTGATGGTTAAAATGTCTACTGGTGTTCATTTCCCAGAGCATGCCACCTCCAAAAGCACATGTGAAGCACAGGAAAGTGTGCTGCTCTAGCTCTTGTCAGGGGCCTTACTGCCCTGGGTTTGATGAGCATTGGACCTCTCCTTGGGCACAAACGCCTCTGCTGCTGCTGCTGCTGCTGCTGCTGGCCAAACCAAGGGTAACCCTGAGGAGAGGTGTGTGGTGTGATTCAGTATGTCTCACTCAGACCTTCTTGACAAGATCCATGGCTGCATAGTCTAGGCTCTGGGCACTGGTTTGGAAGGACCTGCATGGCAGCACAGCTGCTGCTAGGATTGCCATATATCAGAGAAAAGGTAAGATTTCCTCTACTACACATTTTAATCCCATGCACTGCTTGAAAAGCTTATGGGACATAGCTTTCCTTGTGCTTTCGCATATAAGGCATCTGAAAAAGGAGTTTTTATACATCTGGAGCTGGGTGGCCCTATGCTGCCCATACAAATATTTTTTTTGTGCCCATGATTGACCTGTGTGCTGGAGGTAATGGCTGTGCCAGCTTTTTATGATTAATCACCCAATGATTAGGGACTTCCCCAGATGGACTATTAATATCAATGTTGCAAGACAGCAGCTATTTATTTGCTATAAATTCACTGTTCCGAGAGATTGGAGATAGACAGCCATTGGTTTCCTAGCTTGAAGTCATTCATCATAAGCTTTTTCTGGTTTCAAGAATCTCAAAATCCAATTGGTGTCAGGGCATGTCTGGATATTTTGGAGGCACCCGGTCTTGACAAATCCTGGGTGGGATTTTCCAAATTCCTCTTACTTGATGTCAGACATGACACAAAGTGAGTATTTTAATCAGGCAGAGGGATCATTGAAGTGAACGGAAGAAGGGACAGAGGTGATGTGGAAAAGCCATCCAGATTTTGCAGTGACTCAACCATGTCAGTACCCATATATAAAATATGAAAATTATATATTTCTATTCACTTTTATTCACTGAGTTCACTTTGCAGGGCATATATAATTTTGCATTACTATATGTAATTTTATTATCTTTATTTCTGCATTTTTATTCCAGTTTCATATTTGTGATTACTTCAGCTCCTCACAACCAGCCTTTGACCTGTTCTACTGGCATTAGCCACAACTGGGAATGCTATCAGTTTAATGATGTTTAAGGAGTTCCTATGAGGGACCAGCACACAACATGTTTTGCTCACAAAGCCTTCTCCTCCCTGGGATGAGCTGAGCAGTTCTCTTTGGCTCACATGGACATGCAGGGGCAGAAGATCCTCAGTCTGTTGGGACCCATTCCCAACACCAGCTCCCCACACCATATCAAAGTGTGACAAGTGAGAGATTTGAGAAGTACCAGAAAGAAGGTGAGGCTACTGTAATTGAATTGTGAGACATAATTAAAAAAAAAATAAAATATATATATATATCAAAGAGAGCTATTAATTCTGTTGCTCATAAATGGTTTCTTTTTATTTTCCTGTATAAAACATAATGTGCTTCATTTTCCTATGTCTTTTGCAGCTCCATGTGAAATCCACAGACAGTAATTGTTCCTCATTTCCTTCTGTCAAACAGGTGGCTTACTGAACAATTAAGGTTTCTGTTTATAATAAGCTAGAATGTCTAAAAGAAGAGAAAAAGGCTTGATTTTAAAATAATCTGGAAAATCAGAGGGCAGTCTGCTGTGTCATAGAAACCAGGCCTTACTTTGTAATAAAGTAGAAGACTTCTCTTTCTTAGGACTATGAAATAAATTTTAGCACTCACCAATTTTGATTTTCAGCATTTACAATTGTGGCAGGGGAGGAGGGGGTGTGTGTGGGGGGTGCATTCTACATTCTATTGTCCCAACCTGAGATGATCAATGGTATATCATTATCTAAGAGGGTTTTCTTTGCTATTAGAAGTCCTGTCCTCAAAGAATACAACCCTCTCTCAAGTGAAGCCAATGTCAGTAGTGCCCCAGTTCACACTGCCTGCACTGTGTGCCACTCCAAAACCAATTACAAAGTTGTTACCAGGAGACAGATGGTGAAAGAAACCCTGCACGTGTGCTGGTGATTCTCTGCACCTCAGTTCACTTTGTAGGGCTGGCTGATTCAAAACCAGCCCACACATACGTTGAAAATTTTACTTATTGTTCACTTACCTAAAGTCTTAAACAGCTGAACACAGCAAGTAACAATTTAAATGAAATTATAATGTATGATATATAGGAAATAATATTTCTGATTAGCGAACAGATTAGTCCAAAATATGTTTTTCAACTCAGTTATGAACATTTGGAGGCATGTTTTCCTCTCAATTTGAGCATGAAAAGGGGAAAAGTTACTAAACTTGAAGTAACCTTGTGTGAATGGCAGATGAGATGCAATGAAACATACTGCAATAAATAAGTATACAATTTGGGTTCTATAATTTTCCATTGCATTAATTTGTCTGAATATATTTAGAGCACTAATCTAGACTGGAAATTAAGGCTGTTTATGGCAACTGCTGCGTGTTGATGGAAATATCATTTCATGTGCTATATTTTAAAACCATGTCATTGACTTTTTAAAACTGCTTCAAAGTTAAATGCACAAAATTACTTTAGCAAAATGTTTTGCCATACAATTAAAACATAAAAGATGAGAAGTTAAAGGTCTTTCACATTTATGCATAAGTTTTAATTTTTTCAAGAGCAATTTAACTGACCTGGAATTACTTTTATAGAAAGACACTGTCACATGTAGTAAAAAAATCTTAGCTAAATCTTGCTTTGTCACTATTTTCAGTTTGAAATTCTGCATTTATTAATATATGCATGGATTTATTTTTGGCATTTTAATCTTTCAAAGCCTAATTAAACCATGCTATGGTTATAGAATAAGAGCAGAGTCTCAGGAAACTCTGTGAGAGCTCTGATTTAATGTTTCATTCCTAGGAGAACATACTGAAATCACAGATTTTCTTGCACAATGCCCATGGACTGCTTCTGGGTGAGAGAATTCTTTGCCTGTGCACCTATATGTGGGTGGCATTTGTTCTACCATTTCATTGCCCATTTCATCATGAGTGATCCCAAAACCTTTGCAAAATCATTGCTTCTTGGAGGGGACAGTGTTAATTCCAGGTTTATCCACATCAAGGATGGATAGTACATAAATGAGTCAAATTTTGCCAGGGTCCTGGGGTTCCAGAGGAATCAGTGGAAACAAATGATCACTTCCTACCAAGATACCTACCTCAAGAACTGTTGCTCAGCCTCAGGAGAAGACAGACATGTTTTGTCTGCTCCTAGAGAAAATTAGTAGTGAGGAGGGAGAGGGGAGGCAGATANGTGGTTGGATTATAGCAAGAAGAACATAGATAAGTGCTTTGAAATGCTTAGAAATGAATCATCACTTTCAAACAGATTAAACTCTTATATTCTACCTCCTACACTTAAACAAACAAACAAAAAATATATACAGTTCCTTCCACAAACTGAATNGGAATCAGTGGAAACAAATGATCACTTCCTACCAAGATACCTACCTCAAGAACTGTTGCTCAGCCTCAGGAGAAGACAGACATGTTTTGTCTGCTCCTAGAGAAAATTAGTAGTGAGGAGGGAGAGGGGAGGCAGATAGCAGATACTTGTTCCTGCAGTTCTTGGTGATGGAAACCAATAGACTCCAAATGTTACCCATGGTGGCAATGGGAGGCTGGGATTGTCTTTAAAGAGAAAAACAAGAGGGTGTGTATTTGAGGAGAGAGAAAGGAAACAGCACAAGCAGTAGGAGAAGAAAGCAAATAATGATAATAATAAAACTCTCAAAATGAAATGTCAATAGTTGTAAAATTGAATGCTGTTCCTAAAGTAACAAGTAAGGCTTTGGCACAGTTAAAATTCTCATTTCCGTGGGAGAGAAGAGTGGAATGAAAGAAGTAAATTTCATTAAATACAGAGAGAGCTTTTATCCTCTATTTTCAATTTTTGAATCTGAAGGGGTGCTCAGAAGAAAATGACAACCTGAATACATGAAAGCTTCTTGAATACACATCTCCTCGTTCTAATTGAAAAGCATACATGGCAAAGCCTCTGGCTGACGGGCAACTCCTGGAAAAGTAGCCACTGAGTCTGAGTGTCACTGTTCTTGATTGCCTCTTCTGATATGCTTTACAATGTGCAATAAAAATAAATACATAACTGGGTAGGACTGATGACTAGGAGTTACTGGCATGCAGATCCACAAGCTGCAATTGCATGCCATTACACTCTTTGTAAAGACATTGTTTGAAATTGTTATCCATTATATACAGGTACTACAGTACTTTAAAAGAGAGAAATGTGAAGATTGCTGTAAGCAATTAACAAATGTGCAGTTTAGCAGAGATATTATTCTTCATCCTAAAGATCTGCCCAATTTTTTTTAGTGGTAAATTATCTTATATTTCCCCTCTTTTTTTACACTGAAAGGCACTCTAAAATTACTTGAACCTGTTTAAAAAGTGGTTGGATTATAGCAAGAAGAACATAGATAAGTGCTTTGAAATGCTTAGAAATGAANTTGGTAGTTCTGTTCCCTTCCTGCAGTTATTATTGAGTCACATCCTTTCTAATCCTTTGTTTTAATAACCACACCAATTTTTTTTTGCTTTGATAACCTGGGCTTCCCTAGTCATTCAAGCAGTTTCCTCTGCATCTACCTGGCTTAAAAGTGGTGGTGCTGAGGTCCCAGTGCCCACACATTTAGAAGGTTTCCGTTTTGGACTTCACTT
>VYZR01006580.1:15613-37326 GCA_013400675.1 Oxylabes madagascariensis
CACCAGGACCTCCCTGTTAAAATACATTGATAAACCATGGCTGGAAACAGCTTTGAGCTGTGAAGAGCTGCCTGGATGCCCTTGGCTTGCATAGCTGGAGTGTGTCCTATTGCAGCAGGCAGGGATAGGAATGGGGAGAGGGGGATCAGGGTCTGCAGCTGCCCACAGCTCTGCCTGTGCCTGCAGAAATCACTGCATTGGAGCAAAATCCCAGGTTTTTTTCCTTACCCAGCCATAGGCTGAGTGTGCAACCTTGCCTGGATGTCTCAGATCTCTGAGCATACTCACCTTTGGTTAAGATGGGACTGACCAGGCTGAGCGAACTGCTTTGAAATACAGGTATGAGCCTCCTGTCTGAGTGTGCCAAGCAGCATTACTGCGTTTCAAGTGACCTTTCAGTCTGAAACTTTGCCAAAGGGAGGGGAAAGGAAGCCACCGTTGACTCGAGTTGTGCACAGAGATCCTGCAAACAGATGGTGTTTGCATATAGGATATTCTGTTCGGGTGCAACTCCACTACAACGCTCTTCATTTTTAATGATTGCAGGCGGGCTAAACTCCGGCTATATTTGGAACAGCTAAAACAGCTTGTGCCTCTCGGGCCGGACAGCACCAGACACACCACTCTAAGTCTGTTGAAAAGAGCTAAGATGCATATCAAGGTAAAAACATTCGTCCATGTTTTTATTTCTTTCAAGGGAGAATCTTCCAGAATGTGTATCCATAGAAAGGAAACAAATTTTCACACAAAATCCATATCCATATGTCCAATCTTGTGCATTTATTGGCCTTTATTACTTGCAGGGATTTCAGTCACAGTGTCAAAGTTTAGTGTTTTGCAATTTAGCACCTCAGATATATGAAACAGTGGTTTTTGTGATTTCTGCTTAGTTACTAACTAGTGTATTTAATGATTTACACTATAATTTTAAAAAGTATCTGTCAAAGCTGTTCTTTGATTAATATATTTATTTTTTAAGAGCTGAGCAAAGTAACATTGTAGTGCATTGTTTCAATGTAAAAAGCCAGATCCATTCAAAATGAAAAAATTAATGAAGTCAAAAAGATCTTATCTGTTAGTGAGCCTTATCCCCATCAGCATTTTGTTGACCAGATTCTCATTTAAATGAAGCAAAAAATTAAATGCAATCTCCTGTGAGTTGCCTCTCCCCTTGTTAAAAGTTTAAAACAAAAACCAGCCTCAAATCTCACCTATGATCCAGCAGCAGTGCAGGTTCTGCAGTTGCACAGGTAATTCAAAGGAAATTATTCCTCAGGCCTTCTCTCTCCAAAGACACTTTCACTCCCATTTTCACTGTCATTGTTTTCAGGGAACAGGGTTATAGGCAGAAATAAGACAAAGAGGTATTGAAATGTAAAAGTTAAAGAACAGGTTTCTGCTGCTGTGTCCAGGACTATAATTACTCATCTGGCATTTTTTCAGTGTAACAGAGAAACAGGTCAAGAAAAGTGTCAGGCAAAATTGAACACTGCCAGTAATCTTGGAGTATTTTGGAGAACAGCCTGCTGATACAGAGCTTTAAGATTCACTGCAGTTACAGAAATAGGTGTGATTCATATGAAGAATTATAGATTAATTTAAGCAAAACAATTCTTGTGAACAAGTTTACAGAGCTACTTTTTCAGCACTTCTAAGCACATTTACTCCAGCTGGGCAACCCCTGTTTTTACCATTTGAGATTTTGGCCTCTTGTTTATAATTCAGGCTAACATGCATGAAAGGCACTGCATGTGGTTTTTGTCTTGGGCTGCCCCCCTATCACGGGCTTATGCATACAAATTGAAAAACTGTTTTTACAAGTGGCGAGTGTGTGAGATTAGCCCTGTAGTTACCATTTCAGCTGCTGATAAAAAAAGCTGGGAACAGATTCTTTCCAGATCTGTCTTGCACAGCACCAAGTACTCGTTTTCTGAAAACCGAGACTGAAGTTTTAACTTTCTTTTTAAGATTTTAACTGAACCTGCCCTAACTGGGTTAGCATTTAATTGCTCCCCTTTGTCAGGTCAGCTCCCTCCCCTGCCCTGCCAGAGCTTGCCCGTGCCCTGCTGGCATTTTGAACGCAGTCATTAGTTCTGAACTTTTCACACACGCACGCCCCCCATATATTGAAATCTGCTCTGAAAGATTGGACGGTTTTGAGTCTCCTGGATATGAATCACTGAGTTCTTTCCTAAAATAGTTGTTAGAGTTCGGGATTGCAGCCAGGAAAATACAGGAAAAGGAAGTCTGATCAATTGGGCACATTTGGTTTGTTGTGTACATGGATGTACCAACCCCTTTTCCTATTATAACACTGTGTATCCACCTATGATGAGTATCTGCAGAGTGTATTGCCTGGGAGGGGGCTTAAAATGTGGTGGAAGAAGGCAGATTTCACTGAGCCAGGAAACTGCCCTGTTCGACAGCATCAATTATTTTTTCAAACACTTTTATTTCAGGCTTGCATGGGAACAGCAAAATCTCTGAAAGGTTTTGCTTACGATTTGCTGTGCACTGTCCCAGCCTGCTCTCCTCAGAAAACCAAGCCTAGGTTCATTCAGACGGCAGGGAGAAATCTTCAGCAGCTGTATTCACTCCCTGCACATCTCCTAAATCTCAGTGATCATGTAAACACAGCTCACAGAGAAATCTGCTCACTCTTTTAAGTGCTTTTGCTATTACAACCTGTAATTTACTGCATCAGATAGATAATTTTTTAATAATAAAAGGTGTTTTGATTTGTGTATCCTTCATGCTTTTAATCCCATCATAATCTTAGAATTTTTTCCCTAATTACATAGGCAGTTTTTTTAAATGGCTGTCAGTGATTTAGAAGAGGGCTCAGTTCAAATACAAAAAGATACTTTTTGTATCTGTTTCTGCATTTGGACCAACAGTGCAGCACATTTTACCGGGTGTGAAGTATTCTTTTTATTTGCAAAATTAATACCTGCTTTTATTCTGTCAGAGGGGAGATTTTAGGTAGATATGTGAAGGATCCTTTCACAGGCTGTTTGCTGAGAAATTTTGGATTAATACCACTGACTTTGTAGGTGATATCACAGAACTATCATACCTGCTCTGCAGAAGTTCAAGCAAAAAAAAAGCGAGAATTAAGAGATTTGTTAGTAAATTCCTCCTTCTATATATTATTAATGCTGCTTTTTGTTAATGAAGCTTTTTAAATGCTAAAATTTTCCATGGCCTGCGGTAGGAGGGAGAACATTCAGAGACTCACGATGGTTCCTGTATGGTGATAGGTGAAATAAGAGACTCATCTAAAGAGGCGTTATGTTCTCACTGAAACCTGAGCTGTGCTCGAGTTATCAAAGATGATGCTGATTTCGCCTGATAAAATGATTTAAATATTCCCCACAACCAAGGCAACATTAATATAGTCTTTGTCAAGCAATGTCTGCTAGTGGCAAGAGAGTCTCAGGGATTTTTTTTTTGTTAATTTTTTCCCCTGTAACCATATATCTTATTGTGAAACAAATTCAGCCTGCTAAAATTGTACTGACCTCTACAGAATGCTAACTAAAAAATTGAACTTCTAAATTTAATTTTAACTTTATATTAATTAATTAAAATATTTAAATTGCTTTCAAATTACTGTTTACGAGAAGACCTTAAGTTACTTATGCTTTGACACGGGTACAAACTGTCAGCTTACTGTGTTTCTCTCCCTTTAAGAAATTGGAAGAACAGGACCGAAAAGCTCTAAATATTAAAGAACAATTACAGCGGGAGCACCGCTACCTCAAGCGCAGGTTGGAGCAGCTATCCGTGCAGGGCATGGAGCGAATCCGCACTGACAGCATGGGATCAACAATATCCACTGACTCTGAACAAGGTAATTCAGCCAGGGCGTCCCAAAGGGGCTTGCTGGAGCAGCAAGGAAAAGGGAAGCAGGGAAACAAGGAAATGTCATTCAGAACTAAAATTAAGCTTTCAACAAAACCCAGACAAAATTATTTCATAATGCGATTTGAAGAGTAAAAAATTAAAGCATCTTTTTCACATTCTTTGAAAAATGGTCTTTTTCCTAATCAGTTTTGAAGCTGTTAATATTGTATTTTTAAAGCTATTTATCCTGCATGTTTTTTGCCATTTTTTTAAAAAATTACCATTTAATGTTTTGAATTTTTAGTGTAATTATTGGTAAGGCTGGCATAATATTTTCTCATGGAAAAAAAAATCTTATTTGGCTTAATTCGTGTGAATAAATTATTTCCACTTAATTTATTGTGAAATTTTAAAACATTTTCTGTGCAACGATCACCAAGGGTTCTCTGCATTTAGTTCTCAGTTAAGGCAGCTTGTCAAGCTGGCTGTTGCCATTTCTTATTTTCCCATTTGGAAGTTTTTCTGTGCAGAACAGTCACTCAGGCTGGCTGTTTCAGAGCCCAGGGGGGCAGTGGTCGGTCTAGGGACAGTTACCTGGGGACAGGTGGTCACACCATAGCCAGCCAACACCTGCGTGGTTGGAATTACCGTGGACAGTGCTGCAGTACGACAGCCTCTGAGGGCCAGCTTTTTTCTAAATCAGTGTCTGTGTGCAGGTTGGAACAGTTCTGGGAAAGCATTTGGTATTGATGTCATGCAGTATATTTGTGTGGCTGAGAACAGAAGGGATTTTAATTCTCAGGTGGACAAGATGATCCTTTCCTCAGGAATTACTGTGCCAGGTCTTATTTTTTTTTTAAATTATTGAAACTGAAGTGTGATTCAGGTTTCACCTGGATGTTGATTGACACTGGCCTATAACTAACTGCTACAACCTTTCTGAAAATGTGCCTTCTTATGTTTTCTTTAGAAGTAGACATTGAAGGAATGGAGTTTACTCCAGGTGAAATGGACAGTATTGGAAGTGCCAGTGATGCTGAAGACCACTACAGTTTGCAGAGCGGTTCGAGTGACGGAGGTTACACACATTCCCGCAGACTGAATGCCAGGCTCTCATAGTGCCTGAGTTACCCGCTCAACTCAGGACCATCTGACTGAAGCACTTATATATGAATATTCCAGAGGTGTCAACTGCCACTCTTCCGGGAAACCCCAACCACAATACTCTGACATGGAGGTTTCTTACCCACGGTTCCCTGCACTGTAACCACAATATTAGATATTGTAAATCATGGGTTTGCTGCAGAGAACTGTGGTTAGGTACAGTTGTGACTTAAAGCTAGCTTGATGTAGCCATCCTGCAAATTAAAGGAAATAAATTATGTCGTTCCATTCAAGAAGTATTAAATTCAAACTGTTGGAAGCATGACGTAAGGGAGTTTGACAGTTTATTTTGATTTTGCAGAAACCATTTTCAAACACGGAAGAATAAATGAAATCTACAATGTGTTAGTGATTCAGAGATACAAAAACCTAAAAGTACTTTTTTGTGGTATTTTTTCATAAAAAAAACCCAAACCCAAAACATTTTGAATGCTGTATTGTGGGCTCCATAGAGTAAATTCTTTCAGCAGTTGTTGTTTGGGTGAAGCAGGCAGATAAATCTTCAAGTCTCAGATGATCTTTAGAAAAGGTTGTATTTACAAGTCACTACTGTACTTCAAAACGGGGGAAAAGCCAGCTCTAGTAATGACTTCATGTGGGATGATCTCAACTTTCTTTTGCTTTTTGTATTCAATATCCAACCAGCAGCAAATCATCCTATCCATGTTAACGGGAACAGTAGAAAGCAACATGGCAGTTTTAACCTGTTACCGTGGAATGGATGACATTTGAAGCATTTCAGTGGTTTTATGGGTTGTTGTTTTAATTTCTTTCTCTGAAGAATACAGAACTCAAGTGATCCAGTTTGTGATAGTTACTCTTTCCTTGCAAGGAAATGAAATCTCTGTTTGCTTGTATTTTTTTTTTTTCTTTTCTTCTATTTACACATGTCAATACATTTTTATGGAAGGCATGGCTTAAAATTACAGTATTCAGCTAGAAGATAATTAATTTTTTTTCTTTTGCACACTATAATTGCATTTTCTATTCTTAAAAAAGTGCAAAAAAATTAAAATGTATGCTGTAAAACAGCAAAGTTTATTTAGTACTCATCAAGCTGTTCAGAACATATTTACCCAAATTGTAGCAATACTATGAAGATGTATTTTAATACAACTTCTGCTTAGTGAAGTCATTAGAGCTTGGCTTGCCGGGTAAGAAAAAAATGGACCAGTCTTTGCATTATCTGTTTAAAGAAGGTCTTTTAAAAAAAACAAAAAAAAGAAGAAAAAAAAAAAAGAAAAAATTTGGAAAAAAAAAAAAAAAAGAAAAAAGCTATAAACACTTTTAGGGAAGTGATTTTAGCAAGTGTAGTCTATATTTCCTGTAAGAGATTTTGTATTATATTTTCCTAAATGTTCTCATTTACTTGTATAAGGAGGGGAATGGTACAGACCCAGACCAGAGTCTCAGGGACTCTTCACCTTTGTCATATTGTGCCTTGGTGACCATTTATGTATGCCTCTCCTTTTCATTGTTTAAAGGACGACTAAGCTTTGTTTCAAGACCCTCTGTTCAAATGGTCAGTTGTCCACCTTCTTACGGATGAAGCAGAGAGGTGTATTTGTATCTCCACCCTCTCACAACTGATTCAGTGTGGCTTTAAGTAAAATCATGAAATTAGGTTTTGGTGCGAGGGTTAATTGTCTTTGTATCAGCCCTCCCTTGGATTCTTCAGCACCCGAATCTATTTTTTGTTAGCTTATAAAGTCAGGGTCTCTGTGAGACCAGCGCTCAGTGGCTTGGGAAACACAAACGTACTGTGTAAGGCTATGGGATGTCCAAGTGTGGTGCCATTTTTAGCATTCAGATACAAGACCTCATGACAGACTGACCATAATGATCAAAAGCAAAGGTTCAGTTGTTCTTTCAACATCTGACATATGTGTCCTCCCTTTGGCTCTTACAACACGGAGTAGAAATATGAATACATTTTGTGGCAGCTTACAGATCCTTGTTTGCACTCTCGCTTACTGCTTGGAACTTGCCAACAAGGAAACGTATACATTTAATTTACATAACCTAATGGATGGCCACCCCTACTTTGGCTCTGGGGAGGGGCCTAAGGTTATCAACTCTGGCAGCTGAATAAGAAAACAATTAACCTTTTCTGTGATGCAGGTTTTGGTATTACGTTCTATACACCTTGCATATTACTAAAATCCTCATTGTTGGGGAGAGCACACAGCAATATACTCATTGTGTGTAGCTGACAAGCAGCAGAAATTACTAGCTCCTTTGGTGCATATGTAACTAATTTCCAAATCATGGAAAAAAAAAAAAAAGAGTTTACTTAAACACACGACTGTTAACAGGAAAAAAAAAAAAGAGGCTAGTATATTGTTGCTGTTCATTTATTATATAATGAACACATTCATGGATTGTAAAGTGTTTCCTTTCATGACAAGCAGCTCTTGCACAGAACCTCCTAATGAAATGAGATTTGAAACTTACAGAAGGAAAAACGAGACTTTAAATTGAATATTATTGTACCTTAGGTCAACCTGAAATTTTCCTTTTAAAGATGAATGTGCTAACTTAATGAGTTCTTCCACGCTGGGTATCCATGGCTTTGTAGATCTTATATTTTCAATAAAAATTACTCGAATAATCTTGAGTGGAAATAAAAAGGGTTTATTTGTTTTTACTTTTTCAGTTATTACAGCTGGGAGCTATTACGCTGGTAAAGAAAAATGACACCATACTGCCTGTGTCATTCTCTCTCAAGCACAGCCCGATTTAAGGTGGAATTTTCAGGCACAGCCCCCAGACAGCAGAGCCCCGTTAGAGGCAATGGCACAACAGTTCCTAGGGTCAGGTTTGGGGGCTGAGCTGTCCCCCCAGCAGAGCTGCAGTCCCGTGGGGACACTCGGGGCTCTGACATTCCTCCAGGTTCTGCTGCAGCCACAGCACCTTGGGATGCAAACAGACTTATTTTTATTATTTTTTCTCAGCTGGACACCTGCGTGTGTGCCCTGTGAGTGTGCACAAGTGTACCTGTGCCGATGGTGGGACTGCAAAAAGCAAACTGCTTGCTGCAAGATGAAATCCTGCCACCACCTTGGCTGCTCTGCCGTGTTGTCATGACCGCGCTTTTAACAGGCGAGGAGGTGCTACTGCTCAGTTCATCCATTTCCTCCGCAGTTGCCACATCGGAAAAGGAGTGGGGACAAGATTACAGGGCTGCTAGGTCTTTTTCTCTGTGAAAGGGGCTCTGGAGAGATGAAGTCATTGCAAAGTTCTTTTTCTGGAGACGTGGAGGTTTGGCCTGTTTCCTGGGGGAGAAGAAAGGAAGGGCTTTCCCTTGCAGCACGCAGGTGTTGGAGGATGCACGCCTCTGCACTGCTCATGGATTAGTGCTTCTTCCAGCTCCGTGCCTGCTCTCTGGCATCACCGGAGTGAGGCACAAAAAAAACAGCCTAAAATTATTAGTTCTTTTTGCATATTCTCCGCTGCAATTCTGAGGATGAATCCTCCTTTGCATCCATCCTCTCTCTGCCCAGCTTGTACCCTGCCAGGGTCATTGCAGCTGATTTATTTATCTTCTGAAAAGAGCAGGTTTGGCAGTAGATGCTCTGCCACACATTATTAACCAGAGACTGGATCCTGTATTGTCTTCTGCAAAGAACAAACTTGGTTCAGAGTGAGTTTTAGCAGGTTAAAACAGAAATAAAAAAGCCTCCCAAAAATCCATGAGAAGGACAGTTTTCCATGTGGTGTTTATACATTAGTTTCAATCCTAATTTATGAGTATAAGATTTGCAGTGGAAAAAACTACTTAAAATCTAACACATCTGACTTGACCTAACTTACAGAACTAAGACTCTGACTTCAATGGTGTTAATATTTCTGACATGGATGAGTATGGGTACAACTATACCACATGCATATAATAATAGAAAAAAAGTGACTCAAATAAATTAGGGTGATAAATACCAGTGTTCTGAGCATCTAACTGTACACTTTATATAACCCGTTTCAGTGGATGAACTTAAAATGCCAAAAGGGAACTGGGCAACAGAAAGAGGTGAAGTTACAAGTGTGGGCTCTGCCTGCAGACCTGCTCTGAGCGGGTACTTCTGCTTTTCCTGGAAGTACTTAAAACAGTTTCTGCTCCTGAACAAGTCATTATTTCACCCTTTTACCAACTTTTTGGCAGACTGGTAATTAGTGGTGAAATTTTTCATCTTTGCAGATCAGCCATGTGGAAAGAAACACATTTTTGAAAAGAACCACATCATCACAGCTTTTAATTAAGTAATATTAATTTTCTACATTTCATTTTATGATGCTGCTGATAAAGGAATGCCTTCAAAACAAATTACTCTTTCATAGACCTGTTAAATTTGTTTTTAAATGGTAGAGGCCATTGGTTGTGTGTGGTATGAGCCAGTAACAGTGCTGATATTTAATCCATTAACTTACACTTTCCAAAATTGATGGAAGAATAATTGAAACCTTTTTGGAACCCTTTAAGGAAGAGCTGTACTCCCTACAAATGCTAACGGAGCAAACACAGAAATTAATTTTGCCAGCAATGAAATGAGCCAATTTGCTTAAGTGACTGTCTAAATGCACTGTTGTTAATCGGTAGCTGTAAAGAAAACATCCAAGTGTGTTCTGTAGCTACCCGGAATTAAAATACAGGGGATATATGAAACAGAAAAGACCATTTGGTCACCTTGGCTGTTCTCTCTGCCTGAAGTATTGTAGATAAGCCCAGGAAAGGATACCTGGGAGACATGGCCAGCCAGAGGCTTGCCTGTTGGCAAAGCAAAGTGAAGGTGCCCCAAGTTCAGAATTCCTTTCTTTCATTTTGCACGAGAGGCATCAACTGTGGTTACACAGGATTTATGGCATTGGAAGGGTCTGTGCAGTATGGATGTTTAAGATGAAATTTTGGTGCAGGTGAAGCACTGACTTGAGCCTTCTGCTGCTTACTGGTAAAATTGTTACCTAAAGGTGTTAGCGAGCGGGTTCTGTGCCAGAGCCTCTGGGTCCCAGAGCCAAAGGAATGGTTCATAGTCTGTGAGATGCATTTTACTGTATTATACAGATTCATTTGTACACACGTACATGGCGCTTGCTACGTTCTGTAGCACACGGAGTATTGTGTTGTATCATTCTCTCGTCATAATATAAATACAATTTTTTATACCATTCTGTTGTGTTACTCAGGTTTTTTTTTAAAACTTTCATCACTTGTTTTTTGTGCATAGTGTTTCTTCTCTTTGCAGTTCTTTACATATTGCAAATCTCTACATGTCAGCTTATTTCGTGTCAGCTATTTCATAAAGAGCTCACTGAGTTTTAGTAATTCAAATTAATAGCATGGTATGAAGATTGGGGTGCTACTTAGAGTTCTTTTACACACACTGTCCCATTGAAACCCCAACAGTCATTAATCTTATTTGTCTCTAACCATGGGTGCTGTATAAATTTCCACTATTACATTTCTGAAGACAAACTAACCTGTTTGCAAAGTGCAAATTGAAATGCATTAGTGTCTGTCCTAAGTAATTATACTTGAAATCATTTCAGCTCTGTACAAGACAGGGAAAAAAGCATTAAAAGGCAGCCTACAAGTTCTGCATGTTTATTTTGTCAAATATGAAAGTCACATCACAAGTGATGTGCAGCCAGACAAAAACAAGCATTTTAACTGATGAGAGATGAGAGGAGGGACGGAGTTGAAATCCTTCTGTGAATTACATTGTTTACTCTCAGCTGCAGTGCGTGGCATCCCCTGGTTTGTGTTTCAGTTTGTCACGCATGTTGGTCTTAGATACAGTGATATCTTAAAAATACAGAAATAGTAGTTTTATGTTGAAATCATGGCCAGTAGCTAGTTGATATGTTTATATTTGATTTGAATAAGCTGAGCTGCTGAATCAGTAAGATACTCATGTGCAAAGCACAGTAAACTAATTTTTCGATCAGTTTTCTTTGAAATTAACATTATCACAAAAGAAACATAAAAGATAATCTAGCACTTAATAACTTAGTATAACTTAATCTCCAACAGAAAAAAATAGCTGTAATAAAATTTTAGCAGTGCTGTACTTTGTGACAACACCAGTTTTCTCAGCACAAGAATTGCATTGGGTAAAAAAAGATTATAAATGTGGTGCCACTATTTTTGTAAATCCTGTACAGTTTATGATCTGTACAGCTTTGTTTATGACATTTGTCATATTATACAATTTGTTTATAAGAAAAATAAGTTTCTTTATTTCACTAATGATTGATGTTTCAAATTTAATACTAAACATCCAGAAGCTTGCCTTGCCTATCAGGATGAAAATTGGGGTTTTCATTCAAAACAGGGTCAGGAAAGTAAACAAACAATTTTCTGGGAAAAAGAAAATATCCCTTTGAGTATTATATGTTTAAATACATTAGGAATGGTAGCCCAAACACGTAGGAGCTTCTTGTATATTTATGGTACGGAATCCAACAAAGCTGAAGGAAACTAATCACTCTGACCTGCTTTTCTGGGAATACAAGGTCTCAGAATGAAATCTACCATTCCGCTGGAGAGAAGATACACGCACTTGGCAAAGAAAACAAGCTGGTGCCAAATTCCTGTCGTCTGACTTTGTTATAATAAAAGTTCACATGGCACTTCAAAAGTTGTGCTTAATCCAGAATACAAATTTGCTTAAAGCAATAAACTACATTTTAGGACAGGGTGTTTCCAAAGAGTGATTGCTGCTCCAACAATCTGCAGCAGGGACCTTTGCAATCCAGCTGCTGTAAGCAGATGTGCAGTGTGATGCAAAATCAAAAAGCTTCTGTACAGTTACAGTTCACCAGCTGAAAGCCTATTTCCTTGCCTCTGTGTTGATATTTTTTTTTTCCCAAAACCAAATCATAACCAAAACAAAGCCCTAAAGCAGTAACAAGCAAACGACTTTGAGTTTTTCATCTGACAGATGTATCCCGGTGGGAGGGTTTAGACTGGGCAGCTGCAGTGCCTGTGTGGTGGCACTGCACTCCTTGGCTGTTTGTTGCAGCCTCTGACGATGGGTAAGCGAGAGCTCCTCTCTGAGGTGTCAGGCACAATGATGTCATATTTTGCAGTGGAACAAACACAACATAGTATGGATGGAATACTGCAGAGCTTGCAGACATCCTTCCAGAAATATTTATGCCTTAATCTGCTGGAATTCACCATAAAATGGCTTGTAAAGGCAATATGCTATCTAAGCAGCCTCTACAGTTCTAGGAAACAGATGCAAAACAACTGCTCCTAGAATGGAAAAAAAGGGTAAGGTAAGCCTTAATTATGTTTTGGCTGAACACAACCAAAAAAAAAAAAAGAATCAGAGGAAAACAATCTTGATGCAAAAGGAGCTGCAAAAGCAAACGCTGAAGCACATGGGTCTGAGGTTGGGTGGGAAAGGGGCTGTCAGAAATGTTGACGATATGTTTGCAGAAAGCTGTTGTTTAATCTCTGCCCTAAGAGCTGATCGATGGTCTAACAGATGAAAATTTCTTTCTTTTTAGAGGCTTGTTCTTTCAAAACGAGAATTTTAAGTGCACAGTGTTCTGACCTAAAATATTTCAATTCTAGCCTGAATTCCTGTGCCAGCGGGGATTATGAGATCATGCTGTCTGTCAACTCCTCTTTTGTCCATCTGTTCCCCTCCTCCTTTACTTGATAACTTCTGAACCGTCTGGCTAATTTTCACCAAATTTGACAAAGCAGAGATAGAATGGAGCCTGCAATTAATAATCCATGATGAAAACTTTCATGGAAATTCCATGTCTGGGTAGAAAGAAATAAAGAAAAGAAATTATTTCCTGCATTGAACATGGCTAAATTGAGCTCTTCCCTGTTTTCAAGTGGTGGCCACTGGCCAGCATGGACATAGCTCCAAACCTGCTACAGAATGAACATGTAGTGCTGCTTTCTCAGGTGAACAGATGGGGACATAGGTTTTGGGAAAGGCCACAAAGAAGGTGAGACATCATAGCTGTGTTAGTCTGGAAAGAGGGATCAGGGAACTGAAGGCATGAGTTGCAGCAATCCAGGCAGACAATTTGATAGACAAAAGACATGCAAACTTTTATCAGATGTATTTGTGGACTTCATTGGCAGAGCTGCCTTTGGACAGCAGAATTTTAGGATTTTTTCTAGGTGTTTAAAATTTGCTTTAATGCAGGCATTTTTTTACATGAATAACATTGATATTTATTAAAAAAAAACCCCAAACCCCAAACCACAGCACTGAGAAGGACAAGTCTGCAAAATACCACTGTAGGAGAAGTTGATTTTGATGCAAGTAACCGACTGAACTGAAATAGCAGAGCATTATGAAATAAGCTGGTGAATGCTTTTGCTCCTTCCTTGTCAGACAGACACAATGCACTCTATCTGCAAGATGATTTGAAAACTTCAGCCAGCCTAAATTGCAGCTGCAGATCAAGCTGTAATCTAATGGGGAGGAATTCAACACTACAGCTCTTTTTGCCCATGACAACTCACTGCCAGGTCAGGGTTTAGTCTAAAAATGTCTTGCACAGACCACATTATACCAGAAATCAACATTCTGCCCTTTGCAAGTGATACAGGAGCTGATTTTGATCAAGAAAACCTAATGTGAGCTTGCCTTAGCTGTGTTAAGATGCAAGGTTGCTCATTTCTCTGTGTTGGTTCATTTCAACAATTGCATTAAGTGAGATTAGAGAAGCTGCACATTTAGGACAAGTAGTGGGAGGGCTCAACCACCCACATAAGGACTGGGTCAATGCTTCATCTGGGTGAAATGCAGAGAAAACATTTCTGGATACAGTAAATTATTTCTTTTTAGAATAACTGGCCCTATGAACCACAACAAAAAGAAATGCCATTCTGAATTTAGTATTCAGCAGTGCAGAGGATCTTCTAATTCAAGAGCTATTAGTGGGTGAGCTGCTCAATAGTAGCAACCACAATATAATTAAACTTAACACTAAGATGAATGCAAGACAAATAAAGCAAACAGATCCTCAATTTTAAGAAAATGACCTATGCAAAAATGGGGGAAAATGCCAAAAAAAACCCCCTAAATGAGCAGTTCCTAACCAAGCCTGCAAACACCCAGAAGGCTCAAAAAACAGTTCCAGAAGCCAAGGTAAAACGTCTGACATAAATAGAAAAACGTGGCATAAACCTCCTCCCCTTGCATGACTCCATGAGAAATTTAAGGAGGTTATTGCAAGGCACATGGGGAAGCCCAGGAAAATGTGGCATGCGAAATGTAAAGAGGAAGTGAAGATGGCTAAACTCAAGGAGTGGCTGATAAAGGATGCTCAGAGTGTTAGTGACAAGTTTACTTGATGCTTGTCTGAGAACCAGCCTTTGCAACGCAGAGGTCCCACAACCTATGTCGAGAGCTTTCTGGTAACTTCATGGGCAGCAGCGGCCAAAAAAAGTCAAGAGAACAGGCAGCATTGCAAGGAAGGCACTGGAAATGAGGATTCTGTAGAACACCTTGGTACACCCATGCCCTGAGGACTCTGTGCAGTCTTGTGTCTGCACCCTGAGCAAGTCACAGCGATGCCGTAAAAGGTTCAAAGGAAGATGTTGGGAACAATGCGGGGAATGGAGCACTGGCTCTACAGAGGCCAAATCTTGGGACTCTCCAAACTGGAGAGGACAAAACTGAAGGAAAATGCTCTGGTGGTTTGCCATGAATACCCCGAGTAAGGTACATGCAAAGGTGGCAGTGACCAAATCCTGGAATGCCAGTGTCAGGAATCATTTGATGGGTTTTAGAGAGAGCTACAAAACAATTAGGAAAGGGCCTTTTCACGCTGCACTTGATGTTCTGGGACGTCACCCTGTGAAGTTATGTGTCAGCATGTTCAAAAAGGCACCGGGCAAATCCAGGGACATAAAGCCCATGAATTACAGATAGAACTAAGCACGGGTGGAAACCAGCAATATAGTAACATTGGGTACGGATGGCGAAGTGCTTCAAGGAAGCTGGCGGGCACAGGGGTCAAAGCTGGGCGGCATCAGCAGCGCTCAGGTCTGCCCCATCCTCTCCGTCCCGTGAGGCGGGCAGGGGGCACGGGGAGCGAGGGCGGCGGTCCGCTGAGGGCCGGCCCTGAGGCGCTGCGGGACGGCACGGACCCATCGGCCCCCACGCGCCCGCGCGGGCGGGAACAGCGGCCCGGGGGGGGGNGTTGTCTGTGGTGTTTGATGGCAGCGGCAGTGCCGTGGTGGCCCACAGGGCTGTGTGTGGGCCATTATTTCGCAGAATCAGTAAGGTTGGAAGGGGCCTTTGGAGACCCTCCAGTCGAACCCCTCTGGCAGGGTCACCTGGAGCAGGTTACCCAGGAACGCGTCCACGTTTAGGAATGTCTCCAGAGAGATTTCACCACCTTTCCGGGCAGCCTGTTCCAGTGCCCTGCCACCCTCGAAGTAAAGTTCTTTCTCATGTTAAAGTCAAACTTCTTGTGTTTTACTTTATGGCCATTACTCCTTGTAAGTGGGCACCTCTGAAAAGAGTGTGGCAGCATCCTCTTGGCACCTATATTTTTATGTATCTTGAGGACAGTCCTTTTAGCACGGAGGGCAGAGGATGCTTGGAGCGCTGCCCTGTGACACGAAACTCGCGCAGCAGTCTGTGTCATCTGCAGTCTCTGCGCTAAGTCAGGCTTAGAGCTGAGTCAAGATGAGCTAAGTCAGATGGGGAACTTAAGAGGAGTGGCTTTACTCGTTCAGCGCTCCAGGCTGGCTGGCAGAGTGTGGCTCTCTGGTGAAATGTATGTTTTAGAAACAAAATACTAAGTAATATCAAACTTAAAAAACGTCCCTTAGTACTGCAGATGAGGCCTCCTTTGCTGTCTGTTACACACGCTTTAGGATCCCAAAGCTGATTATTTGTCTGCTAGGAAACAGAAAACCAGCAAACTCCCTTTTCTTGTAAGCTGTGACTGTTTTCAGAAGAGTATTTTACACTGATCTTAATTTTAATTTTTTATAATTATCAAAAAACCTGCAGTTTTATGTTGAGGTATTTATATGTTAAAGTATTTCTTTTTCCATTTTCAGAGGAAACTTCAAAAGTTTAGAAGACAAGATTCTGCTTGCTGTTGAGGTAAAAAAACCCATATAGCCAAGATCTTGAAATGGTGTAACATCACTGAAGTTTTGTTTTTTTGAACAAATGGAAAACCCTGATCATTTTGGAAGATTTAAAATGATTATGGGTGGTTTTTTAAATGAATGTGTGGAAAACTGTGTAAGGAACATCACTTTTGCAGACCAGTGCAGGCAATGCAAAAGGCTCAATATTAACACCTATTGCTTTTAAATTAATGATACTATACTGTTTTCATAATAAAACATAAGTTCTTGCTATGATCTGGGATGTAATTGATACAAAAATGTGTCCTGATTTGATCAACGAAAGATACCTGAAATTAAAACTGGTTTCTAGTCTTTGAATAGCCACTTTAATCCAGAACAGAATTCAGGATTTTTTTTTTGTGATGTGTCACTTCCTTTTTCCTGTACAGACTCTTTTTATTAAAATACTGAATATTCATTTTAAATGGCAAAAAAATTAAAGCTGGAATAATACCCCAGATTTTTTCATGTATTTGGATATTTTCTGCCTACAAAAATATTTTTATCATGAGCTGTGGAAAGGATTTTGTGGAAACTCTTAAAAAAATTGGATATCCAAAGGCTGATGAGCTTAATGGAGAAGATTTTGACTGGATGTTTGAGTCTTCAGGAGACAAATCATTTTTGGACTGGTTTTGTGGAAACATAAATGAGCGGCATGTGGTATCTGAAGAAGAACTGCAAGATTTTGATAATCTTCTCAAGTGTGGTAAGCCCGTTTTGGAAGGAGATGCACTGGATGAAGTCCTTAAAACCTTGGAGCCCACGGGTTCAACGAACATTGGCCAAGAGGAGGACGGGGAGGAAGAGGAGGAAGTGAAGAAATTAGAGGATGAGCTTCAAACTCTTCAGAAGTTAAAAAACCTTCAAATTCATCGGCATAATAAGCTTCAACTGTTGGTTACTACAAACAGCCACGTGTTACAAACATTTCAAAGCAGAGAGGAAGAAGCACGTAAATATTGGAAAGAAGGCCTGGAAGTGTTTACTGCAGCAAATAATAAGCTTGACAGTGAACTGCAGTCTCTTATAGCTGCAGTGAAGAAATTTGCCTCTTTCTTCACTGCTTCAGATTCAAAGCAAGAGTTGGATGCACCTCCAGTGTTTTTTTCCCAACTTTCTTTGGACAAATATTTGTCTGTGGAAGAACAAAACACTGCAGCACTTACATCGCACGTTAAAAAGTGTTTTTATAAAGGTATGTCTGAATGTGCTGGAAATTCACATGAAGGTCGCTTTCAACTTGAAGATTTAATCAAGCAAGTCCCTTTCGATGAGGCAAATGAAGTTTGTGAAGAGGGGCAAGAGATAGCCAGGCTCCAGGCAGCGTATATTTGTGGTCAGAACCAGCTCATTCAGCTGCAAGCTGAAGAGGAGGGCTTGAATTCAGCCATCAAGTGTGCAGAGAGCCTGCTGCAGTCCTCGGGCAAGGTAAGGCACAAGAGGTGATAGAAGGTACTGGAGTTTTAAACAGGCAAGTTCCACTGGATCTTGTGAAAGGAATTGCTGAGTTACTGTTATTTCAGTTATTTTTATGTAGTGAAATTGCTCTTTCATGAAGTTTTAGTCTTGCTCACAAAACCGCTCTTGTGAGATATCTTCAGTTTCCATAGTTAGAAATTCTTCAGTGTGGTACAGTATTTTAATTCTACTTTCCAGCATTACTACCTTTAAAATCCTAGAATTTGTAGTACCTTTCTGGTTTAGTTTAACTTTGAATTTTCAGATTAGAACTGGCTCATTGTACAAGCAGCAGAATCTTAGCTTTGGTTGCAATTTTGTGGTATCAAGGAGCCAATATGATAAATGTATTCCTGTTTATATTGCATAGCATAAGCTTAAAAATTTTAGTTCACTGACTCTGGAAGCTCAAGTATTTGTACCAAATAAATGACTCTGATAGTTGAGTCTGCAGAAGTCTCTCAACAAATGAGTGACAGGCAGATGTGGCTAGTGGAATTTGTGAAGAAATCATAATGAAAGGAAAGGTATTTGCTTGTGCCAATCGTGAAGTACCTTGAGGCATCCTGTCAGTTTGTATATTTTCATTTATGGGTGACTAGTATATAGGATTGATTGATTAGGGTAATTTGAAAAAGATTGATTCTGCCAGCAGTGTTGATCATCTGACTGAATATAAAAAATCATGTTTACTTGTGAGATTTCAGTTAGACATGCTTGAAATAGGTGCTAGGTAAAATGCAACTCTTTTATTTTTAACACAATAAACTGTTTCCTGACCCTGTGATAGAATGAAATTACTTTTTACTGAAATATATTTATTATCTACTTTGTTCATCTGTATTTGCATTATTTTGTATAATTCTGTAAAATTACTTGTGGAGTTTTCATTTAATTTTGTAGCTAACTGTAACATAAATACATGAATCTTAGATGAACTGAAGAAATGTTTGGGAGGTGGCTTGGCGGGAACCATGAAGAAATTCACAAATATTTTGTTTTATGCAGGATATTGAACAACAGGAAAACACTGATGCTAACATATCTAGTTTAAGTGCTGAAATTGCAGCAATTAAACAAGACATAGCTCAGATAAATAATGAAGAGCTGCTTCCCCTTCTTAAGACGAATGCACAACTTTTGACTGCACCAGTGGTGAAAGAATACTTAGATCACCAAATTGCTCGGCAGGACTGTTATGCTGCAACTCAAGATAAAATAGCCAGGCATTTGACAAGGCAGAAAACATCATTTGAACTTATTCAGCTGGCCTGTGAAATGGAGATGAAGAAACACCAGGAGATCAGCTGCCAGCTCGAGAATTTGGTAGAATCTCTGAAGCAAAGCACTGATGAGTTGCAGCGGAGACTGCACGTGATAGCTGAACGAACTGAACAGGCAAAGCCAAGGAACACTATTAGTTCAGAGGATGGTTTGTCTTGCAGGTAAGTGTTATAGTCACTGTTGAGCTTGGATTTCCTTTGAAATAATATTGGGGAGATGAAGGCTTAGGCGAGGTAAGCCTTGCCTGCTGCCAAGTTCTTACTTACTTGCTGTAGCTAATTAGAATTCTGAATTTTCAAGAACTGAAGCCTTCAAGATGTGAAATTTGTTTCTTCCTTGTCCTTTGAAATTCTCTTCAGGTTTGCCTGAGGAAAAACTGTTCAATTATCAGTCTTTTTAATATTGCTGAAGCATTCCTAATTAATATCTGTAACATGAGGAATGTTTAAACCCAAGCCTGTCTTATGTAACACCTGCTGATACTCTGGAGGTGTAGACGTTAATAGCAGTGATTTCCCAGGTTCTGTGCACGGCCTCATCGGCTGAACCAGCAAAAGCCCCTCGTGTGGTAGGAGAGAGGAATGACTCCTTCGGGCTATGAAATGTGTTCAGTTTTACTGCTTGATTTGCCATCTGGTTTGAGTGTCCTGGTACCCATGTAGCAGTCTGGTTTTTCACCATCTAAATAATTAAGTCTCCTTAAAGTTCAGGTGATACAGTTAATGATCTGTGCTGTGTGTTACTGTCAGACTTTTCCTTCTTCTTTAGAATGGTGCTTTAAGTGTTTGTTTTGCCTTTTTTTTTTTTTAAATAGTTGATAAGTGATAGCTGAGTATGGTTTGGCACAGTGAATAACTGGAAGAATTAGGTAGTGTTAATTTTACTCCTATTTTGTGTTTGTGTCAGCTTGCTACATTTTTGTTCAAGTTTATTATAAAGCGTCCAAATCACTGAATATTTCTGTCTACTTTTTTATTTTTAGAAAAAGGGAAGGGAAGTTGAAATAATTAAAAACCTGACAGGATTTGTAAACAGAAGACACTTGAAAGACATTCAATATGGCTTCTGCTCTTTATAAAGCATATGATTTTATACTGGGGTTCAGCTCCTGATGGTTTTGTTATGCAGAGGTGGTAGTAACATTTGGACTGTGTTGTGTTGTCTGTAATTGTACTGGGCCCATCCCTGGTGCAGTGTAAGGGGACAGTTTGCTGTAGTGTGTAGTGCTGCCTTTTGCATGACTTGTAACTAATCTGAGAATTTCTTAGCAGTCTCTTCATAGATAGAAGACAGGAAATACTTCTGTAAACTTGAAAATGATACCAAGATTGTTCTTATTTCTCATTGGCTGTTGAAGTCTGCTTTCATTCAGCACTTAAAAAAAAATTTATCTTACTCTGCAGTCCTTGAAGTGTCAGGAAATAGTTGGCAAAAGCACACTGTCAACTTCTATTTGCTTTCATGATGTACTTACTAACTGTTACTTTAGTATTTCATTGCTGCTAATTTGATATTGAAATATTTTGGATTCCTATTAATCACTACTATTTATAGATGGAATCCTGAAATCAGTGGGAGATACAGCAGTGTTGTAAAAGTGCCCTCAGCAGTACTTCCCTTACTCGTCCTCTGACTTCTCAACACAGACATATTCTCTCAACTAATGATGATAAAGTGCTTAGGAAAGTTAGAATATTTGTGTGTCTAACTTCACTTGTTACAGGCTATATCAGCTCCTGGAAGGAGGAAGTAAGAAACAACAATTGTTTAAAACATACAAAAGCCTGGAGCAGATGGCTCAGAAGTTAAAGCAGGACTGTGCTACAGTACAAGATCAGCTGGCAGCATCTGCTCAGGAGCAGTCTCTCCTTTTGTCCAACCTAGAAAAGGATGTGGATGCCCTTCACGATGCTCTCTATTGTGGAACAAATCAGATACAGCTCCGGAGTCCGGTAAGCCCTCCATGATTTTTTTCAAATTACTACATTGTGTGTCATGTTCTTTTACTGATAAAATTATAGAGTGAAGGCTCTAGACAGGCAAACTGTCCCCACTTATCAGCAACAAATTTATTAGCGTAATGATGATGGATGCTGAACATTTACATTGTTCTTGGCAAGTGTTGTATTTTTGTAAATGCTGGCAGGTAATAATTTTTTTGTTTCTGAGCAAACTGTTGCATCTAACTGAATTTCTTTCAAAGGCATGTGCAATCCTGTATTCCTGTAAGCTTGTGGTGTGGGAGATCCTTTGTCTGGCTAGGGTGTCACTGGAAAACTCATTTAAGTTGCTCTTAATTTCATATGGGCTTTCTCCTCTGTTACCTCAAAGACCCCAATACTATGGTTTGGCCCCTTAAAAGCCTGGCCATGGCTGGGTCATTTGAACAAACTAAAAATACCAGAATTTTGAAGGATGGTTATAATAGGACAATCCTGCTACACAGCTCTCAGGTGTTATGTTTAGAGCATCTTTTAAATGGGAACAGGGTTTGTTAAATACACCTTGTTATGGTTTTTAAATCATGGTAGATACCTCAAAAATGCATCAAGGGAAATCTCCTGTTATATAATACTTTCTTGGTTAATTACATAAAATATATATTTAACATTCATCTGTCAAATGAATTTGCAACATATAGAACAGTTTTTATTTAAAAATGGGACTGTAATTGGAACAGTATGTATTTAGGGATTGCACTTTATTAAATCAAATACCTTCCCATTGATTTAAGTTACTCCTTAAAATACGACATCTTGTTCTACTGCTTCTCGAGATAAGTAATTCCTTTAATAAGGGAATAATGTGCAAGTAGATGATTAATCTGCTTATA
>VYZR01006581.1:8540-31356 GCA_013400675.1 Oxylabes madagascariensis
TTTTTTTTTTTTTTTTTTTAATACTCTGAGGTCAGGGTAGATTGACTCTCTTGACTATAAGCAATGTACGTAGCAGGCTGAGGTAAATACTACATATGTTGTTGAAACTCAGGCAATTATATTAAAAATAGTATTGAATGCATGTAGTCAGTTTTGATATGAAAAAACCAACAACCCTAGCATTATTGAAAAAATACTTACTATTTCTTTTGTTCCTGGGGGACAACTTGATGGTTGTGAACAAATTCTGCACTTCTCCTTAAGAAACACAAATGGGAGGTAGTTAACAGACTGTACAGAGCTGCAGGCAGGTTGTTTCATAGAAGAAGAATGATTTCCAGCCATATTTCTAAATTTATTCTTGAGGTGCATTATCAGGATAATCCCTTTGGCAAAGAGGGTGAGGGAAGCTGTCCTGTTCAGCAACAAAGAACATCCTTATGAGGGGCTCTGTGGGGACACCCTTCCCCCAAGGGGAAGAAGGAAGGATCATTTTGGGTATTTTTATTCGTTCTTCTAAAATTATGCTTCCCACTTTATGAACAAGTGGTCTGGTTACGAAGATGTATTAGAATAATGCATTAATAATATTACCTGAATATTAGAGCTCAGGAATTTCTTATTCCTGAGCTACTCTGATTATATTTTATCCAGGCTGTCAGAACACGGATTTCAGGACCAAAGTTGTTTTAAGAGATGCTAAAACTCTGGTAGGAATATCCTTTGTGGAAAATGTGTGCATTTCTTGCTGGGAAGTAGTATCACATATCCTATGCACTTCAGTTTTGTTTGGCTATAAGTCTCTCTGAGGGGCTTTAAGCTTCTGTGTGAACAGGACCACTTACAATGATCATGGTATTATTGATATCACATCTGTTCTTCTGGATTTCCAGGACCTTTCCCAGTCCATGAATAATTCCTTTGTTTGTGGCAACGTTTGCATAGCTTATAGGAGCATCGTTTACGTATAGCTGCAAAAGACATGCAATCAGTTAGAGAGCAGCAGATGTGTTCCATGGCTCTGTGGTAACCTGAGCAGTAGGAGGTGGAAGAAAGAGAGAAATGCATAGGGATCACCTAAGGAAAACCAACAAAGGCTGCTGCATTTAACTGCTTCACTGTACAGGAGGGCATGGGATGACTTGCAGCCTGTTGAAATTTCTTAGCAACAGGCTGAGATTTGACAGAACAGCTTTTCCCAAGGGGTGTAAAGGCTATGAAGAAGGAGCCTAAGGAGTACCAAAAGATGGGTTTGCTGTGTCTGGGGGATGTGGGGCTTCAAGGAAACCCTCTCAGCAGCTGCTCTTTCAAGGAGGACTTTCATCATCTCAGTGCTACCCCACACTCCCAAAGTGCCCTCACCAGCAACAGTCCCACTGCAGGTGCTTTTTCAAGGCTCACCTGTGGGCAGAGCAAAGAGCAGGGCTGAAACTCTGTGCGAGAGAAGCTTTCTGTCTTCCTTTGCCTATGTCCAGAGGGAGTTCTGGGACAGTGGAGGACCAAGTTCCCTTCCTGGCCCTGTCTCTTAATCTTGCTGTGCCTGATTTTTCCATGAGTGGTATCGAAAGGCAATTCAGATTTGTTGCCCAGTGCTTTGAGCTCTTAGGATTGAAAATGGAGTGAATCCACAGAAAATAGAATTAATGTTTTATAATTGAGGGCAGGTTTCTAGTAGCCCTTGGAAATCAGATTAATGACTGCTCTGGAATTCAGGCTTGTAGTTGCTAGAGACAGATACCTAAAATTCAATTCTAAATGTGAACAGCACTACTGAAATCAAATTCAGCCAAAGACACCTTCAAGGGTGACTTTGAATTAAGCAGGTCTGAGACAGGCCTTGCATTTGAGTGACAACTTTTGTGCTGTTGAGTCACAGAAGCTAATGAGGGATGCACAGGTCCTTTTGACTCCAAGTCAGTTTAAAGCTGAAGCTGGATTTGTAAAAAGCAGGAAACCTGCTTCTCCTAGCAAGTGCAGACAGCAGTACCTGGCTGTTGTGGAGGAAGAACCCAACCTGGTAGGAGAACCCTAGCATGGTCTCCCTGTGCATGCCATTGTGCAGGTTGTTCTTCAGGAGCTTCTCATCCAGCACAACATGATAGCGGATTTGGCCTTCATCCTGCCAACACAAAATTACATTCAGAGTTATGTAATAAAAATGAAAGCTTCCTATGGATAGCATTTTCCAGAGAGTTTAAGCCAAACATAGATTGCCTGAATTTAAAAAGAAACTTCTCCAGTAGGCAAGTTATTTCATATTTCCTCCTGTAGAGAACCTACATTCTTGCTACAATGAAGATGTTATAGACCATGGAGAGTGAAAGGCTACTGAACTGGGAGGACCAAAGTTTACTTGAGCCTGTAGAGGGTTTCTGTGCATAGGGCTGGCTGCTGAATTCTGGGAAAAGTCAGACGACTTTTTAGGGCTCTGAACTTCATGGGTTCATTTGACATGAAGGTTGCATATTCCTGAGTGTTTTCATAGTCTTTCCATATCTATTCCTTATTCCTTTGGGAATTCCTGAATAACTCATGGGAGAATAAACTGTAGTAAATGTTTAGACTAATTTTTGTATCAGTCTATATTTTTATATCTATATATATATATATAATATTTAAGGGCATCTTCTGTCAATGAAGACTGCTTTTTATAGCCTTTAATTGAAATGTTTTCTATGCCTGATTGGAAGAGTGTATTCACATTTCATTGAAAAGTGATGGAGTTACTCTCTATGTATCAGAATTTTGTGTGGATTTCCCAAGGCTTCTGCATCTTGTTCTGAAGCAGGGGACTCCCAGAGCTCTCCTGACTAGCAGGAGGAAGCAGAAGCAGGATGTGTTGGTGAGAGATTGACCAATGTGAGAGAAGCTGGGGCATTTGGAGAGTTTAGGAGCTGCCTAGCCAACAGACAGTGCTGCTGCAACTTTGTCTTTGCAATAAAAGGAGCTTGTGGGAAATCCTGTTGCTCACTGTCCCCTTGCTCTGAATGTCCATGCTGCTCCTGCTCTTCTGCTCCTTCAGAAGTGCATGAAAGCATGAAGCAGCTCCAGGATGTGAGATTTGTGATGTTGCCTGGCTGTGCCCACAGAGTGAAAGAGTGGCCTTGACATCTCTTAGGGCTGGCATTGTTCCACAGATTTGGTAAAGAAATATTTGCAGATGAGAAAGTGGGAATTAAGATAGAGCTAATCTCCATTAGTGTCCAGCCCTATTTAATCTCCTGACTTTGATGAATTGTAGGAAAAGCTAACACTGATCCATCTTGATTTGTCTTTAATCACCAGAAAAGTTAGGACATCTTGCCTTACCAGGGCCAAGAAATGGGATCTTCTCCCAGTGCCAAACTCTTCTCTCTGCAGCAGAGTTCTCCCAAGCGTTTCACAAAGAGGTTAAGCTTCAGGCAGACTTAACCTTATGCTTGTTTTTTGATTTTTTTTTTTCTCAGATTGCCACATCAGGCAAGGTTGGGAGGATGGAAGAAAGACTGTGGTGAGTAGTGGAAATGAAAACAATTTCTCTGTGTGTGTGTACTCCAGATCTACTGCGATTGATGTCCTATGTGCCTCTCAAAATTTGTTATAAATTCTTCTTGTAGTGATGTGGAAATGACGATGTTGTATCAAGAAACAACTAGAATAGTGTTCAAAGCCCATTTGAGCAGATGGAGCTTGATCACTTGTGAATGTGGGACTTTTGGCACAGGTCTGCAGTTTTTGGTAAATGATTTGGGACCAGTCATTTGAGCCCTGTGCTCCTCAGCTTCCTGACTGTAAATGGAGGCCATGCAAGTAGGGATAGAGTGTGGCAGGGTAAATATTTTTGGAAGAGACGGGGAAGAATTAAAGCCATTGGGCGAATCATGGGTGAAGCTTCCTCTGCAAGGTATGTGGCTCTTGATATGTGCAAACTGAAAAGCTGTTTCAAACTGGAGAAAATATGAAGAAAGCTGCTGGGATGATGCAGAAAAAGGATAGCTTATCTTGGGAGGAAACCAACAAGGCTGAGAAGGCGGTTTGAACTTGTAAAGATATCAGGGTACAAATGCCAGAAGAGAGTGTTGCTGCAGCATTCCTGCAGGAGTGACAAGGCCAGCATCTGGATAGTTTTAAGAAAGAGTCAGAATATTTCGTGGCATTATTAATGATGAGGTATTAGTGATTTCAGGGGACTGAAGTTTGTTCATCTAAAAAACTAATTTCATTGTTTTTTCTGGTCGCTCCTGTACTGATCTTCTTTACATAAAAAAAACCCTCTCTCAAAATCCCAAACCAAAAAAAAGTCTACTGATGAGATGTCTTGGAAATTATCACCATGTTTTTAATCTAGAGAAGGACAAAACACTGAACAAATAGCTAGGCTCTTCCAGCAAGTGAGGAAAATATAGGTAGACCATTTCACCTTGTCTGGTGTTACAGACAAAGCCTGGATTTCTGGGAAACAAATCTCTTCCTATATCTGTGTCCTTGTAACCCATATACTTGAAATAAAGACGAAATACTGAGCTGTTAGGACAAACCTTGTGAGTAATACCTACCAGAGCAGCAGATTCCTTATCCTTTAGGTAATTTTCTATGGCATCATTACTTGGGGCAAAGACTGTGTATGTGTTTACTGCTTCTATTTCGTTAGCCAGGCTGTATTGCTGTTGTGAAACACATTAAAAAAATCAAAACAACCACTGATAGTCTGATACTAGTCCAAAATGCAAACAAAACAGAGAGCTTACTCTGTGCTGAAAACATTGCTAAAATAATGTGAAAGCTTACAATAATGTAGCCCCTGAAAATGGAGTAGTCAGGCATTTGCTCCAGGCGGGCCAGCAGGCTTGGCATGACAGCGCTGCGGAACGGGGTCAGGACCTGCAAATGAGCAGATATTCCATATCACCTGCAAGGATCAGATGCGGGACAAAATGCTGTCCTGTGCACAGTTTTTTCCGCAGGAGGTCAATAGTTTTGCACTGCTTGTGGTGCAGAGGAGCAAATCCTTGTCAATATATTGTTACCTTATCAATAACGTGAATGACCCCGTTTGTGGATGCAATGTCACTGGCCACAAAGTGAGCGCCCTCGAGGGTCAGGTTCTGGAAAAGCGAGAGGAGAGAGGGTTTGTGTTCACCCTGCGGGGCTGGTGTTTTCCCAGCTGCTCCCACTGTGGATTTCCACGCCTTTCCAAGTGCTTGCCTACGGCTGCATTTGTGTGTGCGCCGCTCACACCAATTCACACCAGAGGCTGGGTTACCCTCGGGGAATCATGCATGGGCAAGGGGACTAAAGGACTCTTTGCTGTTCCCTGTGTGCAGACTGGCAAAGCCCTGGCTTGCTTGCCCTGGAGTGGTTACCTGGGCTTAGGTGCACTTGCCTCCAGCACAGGGTAGGCTGAGCTCTGAGTGGATTCACGCCCTCCCAGTTCTGTGCAGCTTTGAAGGGCCCCGCTCACAACGTTTTCTTTGGAGCATGGAGGTGGGGAGAACTTCCTCTCCCTTAGTGGGAATGAAGTCCTTAAATGTGACTTGTGTATTTCCAGGAAATTCTCCTCAGAACATGGAATTTACCTAGTAAGAAAGCTAAAGGGGAAGGGCTGTAACTTGTTATTAACCATTAAAAATACCCTCAGGTGGTTTAGGACTATCAAGTTGCATATGTGGAGACGTATGTTATCACTGCTTCGTCCTATCTTCCCAGTTCCCTAAACTGAGTTATTTGGTTTCCTTGATGCTCTTTGTCTTAATTTAGCTCACACAGGCTGCTCCAGGCAAGGACTGCCCTTCTGCTTGGTTACAAGACTCTCCAGTGTTTGCAGCAGCTACTGGGACATTAGAAATAAATAATACTGTGGACAAATTCTGGTGATGTAAAGTGGTGGAGAAAAACAAACTAATGTTTCTCCCAGAGGGCCCAACACAATTGAACTAAGCCTTTAATTTTATGACATGTATTTTAAAAAAATACATAATGTCTGTGTGGTTTTCTCATACGAGAAAGTCAGTGGCAATGATGGTCAGGGTTTGGTTTATGATACCACAGTGGTTTGCAGGTCATCTCACCCCATTTTCTTTAGACAAGTGTAGGAATTTGCTCTGTAGCGATGTTGGCAGCATGTCAGAGGACGATAAATTCTGGAAATCAGCAAAGCTGTAAGCTCCTGTCAGTACATGATACCTAAAGGAAATTAACTGGATTTGAATATTTTGTATTTTCTCTCTCTTTTTTCTTTCTCTTATTTCAGATAAACATGCTTAGTGGGTCTAAAACTGTGGTTTTAAGCAGGAATTGGTTCTACAACACCTTGTTCAGCCATGTTTTGATCTTAGTTCAACCTTTAAACATTTCTGACATAATATAAAAAATGCCTTTTTTTTCCCCAGTGGCCTTGCTACAGAGATTTATACCACTGGAACTAGAAGGGGAATCCTATGCCCTTCCTTTAAAATCAAAACACCTGTCTTGCTCTAGTGGCTTCAAACCAAAGGCTTGTTTAGCATAAAACCCAGTTAATTTAAAAAGCCAAACCCCCAAACCATTAACGTACTTAAGGAGAGTTGGAATGTTACTTTTTGACATCCAAAAGGCTTTCTCATCTTCATCCATGTTTTCAATTGCTTGCAGAGAAGGCACAAGGACAGTTAGGTTTGAGGTGGTGGACAACACTGAGTTTATCTTGGCCTCCTGCATGAAAGTAAAGAGGATAAAATAGCTCATTCTAAGGATGGTCTATAAATAGTAGCTGGTGACATTTTAAGTAAGGTGGAGTATGTGACGTGCTTTGTGACCAGCTGGGAAAGGAAAAAAACTATTATACTGAGCAATGACTCGAACAATAGCACTTAGAGCTGTACAAAAATGGTAAACGAGTGTCTATTTTTATAGAATAGATTGCCAGCATTTAAAGAGTAGAGATAATGTTCAGAACAGAATTGTTTTTTATTATGACACACGTAACTTGATCTCCACAAAAGTTAGCCTGTCTCATAGGTTTTGTATTATGCACTTGAATGTTAAAAAAAGAGGTGATAAATGCTAGTGGTTACTGATAAATTCAAGTAACTTGCTCTGACAGACCAATCCATGCTGTTTAATAGATAGAAGGACTATGAACCATGATATAAGAAACTCCCGTAACACAAAGTGACACATTTGGAAGAAGACTATTATTTAACATGGCTGGGATTTATTTCAAGATGTCCAAGAGTTATCTGTGCCCACTAGCACTGCAGTGGAGCTTGCTGCTGACAGCTCTAATTTTAGATGGGGATTGTGAGATCTGTAGCATGCATTAATTAATTCATCTTCCATGTTTTTATCTGCCTTAAGGATGGAAAGAGTTTCCACTGGAGAGGATTTTTTCCAGTTGTGTGGATTTATTTTTTTTAATGGAAAGCTTAATATTTACATGTGATCTTGCTGAAGATGGGGTTCTCCAAGCTTTTCACAGGCTCCACAACTTGCCATTTTTGATATTGCAAAACTTGAGGGAGCAATATGAGCTTGGATTCTACATTTTTTTTGCAGCTGGTATGCTGCCTGGAATCTGCCTTGTTTTGGATAGTCCTTCATTACCCATATTGGGTTTTAAGTCAAGAAGGGAATCAGCTCCCTTAAATAGCTGGGAATTTTGTCTATGTTAAGATCATCTTTCTTTCTAGCCATCATCCCTATCACCTTCCAAATATTTAAATATAGAAAGAGCAACAAACTTCTCCTTCTCATCCTTCCTGACCAGCAAGAAAAATATTTGGTTATGAAAAGTGGTAAACATCACATTCTTGCTCAAGTACGAAGTTAAAAACCCACAGATGGATATGCCTCCCTATTTTGCTTGTGTTTGTAGCTACCAATGCTTATTTTAAGTGATCGCATTTTTCTGAAGTGTAGCAGAAATTTCCACATCTCTGTTTCAATAGATTTTATAGAATCTGCCCTCTGATTTCCCTCATTATGTAAAGAGCAATTAGCAGGTGAACAGCATTTCCTATTGTGCCCATTTCTTTAAATTCTTAAATTTCTCTATACAATGTCCAGTGTCACAATCTGAGTTCAGGGCCAGGCAGACAACTGACTTGAATTAGCCACACTGAGCTCTCTTAAGAAGCTCCCTGAGGTGTTCCCTGCAATTAGGTACCTTAATGATCCCCAAGCCATCTAACTTCGAAAAGTCTTAAAGCAACTAATGTGCTGTGACTTCTGCTTCTGATGCTATTCATTAACACATCACCGTCCTTTTTTGTTCACCATGTATTTGCTGAACACTTCTTACATTTAGGTTTTAAGCTCTTTGTGGGAGCAACTGCTTTTGATCTTTGTTCATACAGTTCCAATCACAGCAGGGTAGTACCTCTAATGTTACTGCTGCTCCAGTAATAAATGATAGCATGTGAAAATAGAAAGTAGATTGATGACCAGTGTATCCAGAACTTTGGGGTTTAAAAGCTAATTTGGTGTTTCTTCCGTAATCTGGAGCCAAACAAGTTAATCTCTTTCCTCATTGAGATTGCTCAACCTGGAGAAAAGAAGACTCCAGGGAGACCTTTTGTGGCCTTTCACTACTTAAAGGGAGCTTGTAAGAAAGATGGGGGCAAACCTTTTAGCAGGACCCTTTGCAAAAGAATAAGGGATAATGGTTCTAAACTGAAAAAGGGTGGATTTAGGTTAGATATAAGAAAGAAATTTTTCTTTACAATGAGGATGATGAAACCGGAAGAGGTTGTTCAGGGCGGTGGTTGATGACCCATCCCTGGAGACATTCAGGGTCAGGCTGGGCAGGACTCTGGGCAACCTGATCTAGTTGAAGATGTCCCTGCTTATGGCAGGGAGATTGGACTAGATGGCCTTTAAAGGTCCTTTTCTACTCAAACCATTCTTTGATTCTATTTCCTGCACCTCAGTCAGGCCTGCCCAGACTGAGTTTTTTCCTGCTTTCTTGCTGTGGCAGCAGCACAGTCCAGCCATACACTTGCATTTTCCTACCATGGGGCATTGTGAAAATGGGGGTAAGGCATTGCCTTCCCTTCCCACTTGTCATTTTATTGAATGAGAGAAGCTGAAAGGAGACACCTGGAGTCATGTTCAGTCTCTGCTAACACCCTGCTGCTGGTTGTCTGGACTGCAGTGTGTTTTCATGCAAAACTAGTCATGGCTTATGTAGCTCCCTGCCTCAGAGAGCACTAGCTCTGTTGCTTGTGGAGCTTCCTTACTTGCTGAATTTGGCTTCAGAAGTTGTTTATCAGGCAGAAATAGGGAACCAGATGCCCAAGCCCTCCACAACTGGTGGGAAAGGCACCCTGATGCCTCTCCAGATCTTCAGCTTCCTCTCTCTGACAGAAATATTGCTGTGAGGTTCCCATTTCTAAACTCCACAAGGCTCATGTATTTCTGCAAACTTGAACATACTACAGAAATTAACCAAGAAGTGTACTTACATGAACCCATTGGTTAAAAGCAGCTGCTTCTGACAGAGTGGATAGCTCCTGATTAGAAAGATGAGAGATCAGTGAGTTTGTAAGCTAAAATTAGCTGTACCAAAGTGCTCTTGACTGTGGTCCAACCTACCATGTCTGGCCTGGCTGATGGGACATGGAGGAGGAGGTTTTTCAGTGTGTGTGAAAAGTGATCTCATTAATGTTTTCTTAACACAGCTGTGTTATGGTAATGGGAATGGTGGCTTACCAATTCTTGAAAATCAGGCCTTGGATTGCTTAGGCGTGTACCTGACCTTGGTACTGTGTACTGACCCCAGGCTAAGAATTAATTTCCTGTGATTTCAAACTTAATTTTTCTCTTAACTCCATACAAAATTGATTGAAATATATGTTGTTTTAGCTGATATTTGTACAGCATCTTACACATCACCCAACCTTTATTCTGCCACAGTACTTAGAACAGAGATAGATGATAGTATAAGCAGGGGTGGCAGATAGTGCTGAGAGCCATATAAGATTATTGCCAGGAGCTGAGACTGAAGACTCTTTCATTTTTCCTGCGCTGTTAAATGCATGTTTATTTCACCAATTGACTTGCTTTGGTTTTATCTGTCTGGGGTCAGCACAGTTTGTTTCAACGTGATAAATTGATCATTTCCACTGAGAGAGACTGCAGGACAGAACTTCAGAGGAGTACACTGCTTGGGGCTCCCAGCTGGCAGGTGTGTGCTTAGCACTTCTGCAGGTCTGGACTCAGATGGGCATTTTTCAACTTGTTTTCAATTTCAATTTTTCAATTTGTTTGAAGCTAGAAATATGCTCCCTCAGGCCCCTTCCAAGCCATGTTTTTAAACACAAAAGATCATTTATGAATCAGGCAAGCCTCTCCCACTGGAACACTCTTTGCAGAGATTACTGGTGGGCATCATATTTTTCTGACTGTTTATAAAGGCTTTGCTGCTCTCTCTGGTTAAGATCCAGGGTGAGACCTGTGCAGGAGGTCCTATGCCCAGAGGAAGTGACCACGTTACTTACATCTGCAGCATTTCCGTAGCATATTCTACCATCCCCCTCGTAGCCCTTTGGGCACACGCACTCCCAGCCATGAGAAGACTTGAGCTGACATGTTGCCTTCAAACCAGAAAGAGAGAGAATTTGTCAAATACTCAGGAGACCGCTCCAGCAAGGATGGCCTGTGAAGCCTCTTACTAGGACCCATTTATATACAAGCATAAACCTACAAAGGAGCTTTTTACCATCTCCCATGGGTGTTCTCACACTCCATCAGCCCAGGGCACTAACTCCCTCCCCTACCCACCATGCACTAAGTCTGTAGGAATCTAAACCCTTGTTCCACCTTTTCTTGCTTCCTCCCTACATATTCTGGGCCCTATTCTTTCACCTGATTGTGGTAGATCCATCCTCTGCTCCCCGGTGTTCCTCACCTCAGCTCTGTCCCTGTGCCCCACCTGAGGCTGGGACTGCAGGACACAGCAGAGCACATGCAGCCACAAATAAAGCTGACAGATGCCTGGTAGAGATGCTTGACTTGGGTAAATGTCCCAACAGGATAATGCATCCATGTTGTAATTGCTACACCATTTATTTATTCCAGGCTCAAGATAATCCTTCTGTACTGGCAGATTAGGGAGCAGCCCTTGCAGTCTATCTCAGATCATGTACCATACTGATGTGGTTCACACAGTTTTTGGTGCTTGTAGAACTGCTTGGAAAGTGCTTTCTCAAAAAGAAATTACAGGCTTGAAATGGCAAATAAATTCTTTGGTGTGCGCAGGAGGTGAGGTGTGATATGTATCTGAACACTTTGTTCAGGGAATGATTAATTACTCACCAGATGATGGCATTTTCCATTTTGTTCCAGGCACGAGTTTATGGGTGTGCATTCAATTCCATTCCCCTGAAATCCATCCTTACACTTACACTCATTCTGTCGTTTCAATAAAACACAGCAATTCATTAAAATGATTGAAATAGTGTGCATATTCTAGACATGGTGAATTAGTTTCTCTGTGTTTCTGTAGCTTAGCGTTGACTTCAGTGGAATGACACTGACTAATATCTGCAGAAGACCTTTATACCTGACATTTACTTATGTACTTTCTAAAAATGTGTTTGCTGCCACAGCACCACCACATAGAATGGAGGGAACACTGGAACGGAAATTTAAGGATGCTGTTTTGGGTAGGGAGCACCATGTGGAAATAACATCATGGCTGTGAGGGACAGGAGGCTTTGGGGAAGAAAACAGGGTTGGAAGCCCAAGCTCTGGCAGAGCAAAATGGTCGAGGACATGCACTGAAGGTGACATTGAATGCGAGGACCTACCTGACCTGGCCCAATGTATATGCAGGTGGCATTCTCGTGGCACCGTGCCGTGGTGGGCAGCAGGCAGTTGTTGATGGCTGAGCAGTCCCTTCCATCGCCTGTCCATCCTGCCTGGCAAACACACCTGTGCTCCCCTGGGCCTGTCTGAACACACTCAGCCTAGGGGAAGATGCAGAGGCAGCCATTCAGGACTCTGAGGGGACATATGGATTTAGCCATAAGGCTTCTCTAAGCTCTGTAGTGGTATCTGGGGAAAGAGCCTGGATCTCCAATGAGAACTGTGACTCTTCCCTTCCTCTTTGCTTACATTTCTGTGGGAAAAGCATGTACTTACATTGACATTGCAGCCACTAGGGTTTAAAATAGCACAAGGATCAACTTTGCTGCAGCTCAAGCCATCACCCTCATAGCCAGGTTTGCAAACACAGCTACAGAGACAAGAGGAGGAAGGAGGCATTACATGTGACAGGACAGCTCTAAAGTACAGTGATTGTTTTCCACTGCAACATGCTATTTATAGGCAGCTGAAAATTAGTAACCTTGGATTCATGATGCAAGTAGCTCAAGTGCGTACATTATGGTTTTTTCCCCAAAATGTTGACTGGGTTTATTGAGTCAAATCAGGGATCCATTCTCATCATATGAGACAGGGAGTGAAATTAATTCTGAGCTGATGTTATCATTGTAAACTTGAGCTAACAGCTGTAAAATATTTATGAACTGGCTATGCTCTCTTCCAGTGACACAGAAGATGGAACTGGCTATGCTCTCTTCCAGTGACACAGAAGATGGCTGTCTCCCTGAAATGTGTGCAAGACAATGAGCCCCCCTCCTGTTTCCCTGGGTCCCTCCCAGGATTAACCTATATTGGAGGGAATTACTTAAGCACTCAGGTTCTGCATCATCCCCCACTGTGCTTTCTCGTGACTCATTATGGATACACTGCGGCAAGAGGCAAACTTGCTGCATGTGAAAGCGAGCTTGAGGCAAGTGCAGGGCAGCTGAAGCAGTAACAGAGTTTTGTGACCAGGACTGGGGGACCTGTGCTGAAGTCTGTGGTGCTGTGGTGTGCAAAACTTACCTGAGCTGACCAGAGTGAGATATCTACCCTCAAATTGTTGAGAATTTCATTCTTTTTCAGCAAGGCTTAAACTCCTAAATCACTAAGGGGTGATTAGAAATAAGAGCTTCCTAAAAGCCTCTGTAGCTGTTGGTAGGAAGGGAGGCTTTTAATCAAGGATCACATCTGTATGCAACTATCTTTCAGTGTTAAATATGTAAGGTACAGGGTATTGAGAACTCATAATTATTATCTTACAACTCAAGGCTGATGTGGTGCACGATTATGCTTATTTGCTGCATAGCAGGATTGCAGTGGCTGCTGTCTGTGCACTGCTGCCAGGGACTGTTTTGGTCCGGCAAACACGAAGGAGCTGCAGCAGAGTGAATATTAATTTGATGCAAGTTACTGACTTACCTCACTGTGCCATCACTAAGCTGACAGTCTGCATGTACATGGCAGAGCTGTAGGGCGGGCTCACAGGGAACAATCTGCTTCTCACAGAGTTTCCCTGTGTATCCAGTTCTGCAGGATCCAGGAAGACAGGACCCATCGCTTTTGATTCGATTATCACACTTCCCATAAATGCAGAGGCACTCTACCAGAGATAAATTACAATGTGCAATTCCACAGTGGAAAAAGGCATTTATCCTTACATAGCATTTCTTATGAATCAGCTCTTCCTATTTTTTTTCAAGAAGCTAAACTTTTGTATTTTTTAATCTCATTTTGATGGAGGACTTGTTTGTTAATCATAGCCATGTCTTTTCAGGTATGTTTTATGGGTAACTATTTAAAACCTGTTGTATTTTCACACTGCTCTTACCAATGAATTTCAAAGTGCTTCAGAGAAGTAGGAACAAAATGCTATGTCCTAGACTATCAAAGTTATTCATTACATGACTTTTGCTGTGCTTTCAGTGACAGGGTAAGCCTTTAAACACTGAGCCCACAGATCCTACAGACTGCACAGTGCTGGGTACACAGAGCATCTGCACAGACCTACCATCACTTTGCTAGGACTGGGTGGATTAGTGCTGCTGGAGGCACAGCAATGTGCCCAAAGAACATAGCAGGAAAGCTTTGTGCATTCCAAAGAAATGCCACTGGTGACTAGTAAAGCAAACACTTATTACTTTGGTGCAACTGGAGTTTAGGAACTAACAGCATTCCTTATGGAATTTGTGTCTCAGCTTTTGTCCATGTACCTCTCAACCTTCAAGTGAGCTGTGCTTCATGAATGGGAGGCTGTTTCGTAACAAAGAAGGCTAAAAATGGTTTTGTAGATGAGGAATGTATTTATATTTGATGCTGTATATGCTGTGGACTCTCAAATGTGTTATGGTTTGGCTCAGTAGGATTAAATCTGTCAGTGGAGAACTATAAGCTATAAAATAGATCAGAAATTATTCAGTAATGATAGTTAAGTGGTCTAAACATGACTTGTTTATAGATCTAGTTGTTCTTAGATTACATGTTTGTCATTGCAGGCAGAATCTGTTCTGCTGTGGGCAATAGCAGATGGGAACAGAATAGCAAAGATTTTCTTTTCAATTACTTGTGTGAGGGAGACAGAAATCAAAAGAACAATAAATTAGTATAAAACAAGCTATGCCCCTGCAAAAAGTAATTCAGAATGTTTACACTGACCCTGGCCTTATGATGTGTTCCTTTGAAATAGGAAATGAAAATACCCCAGGAACATCTTGCTCATCCTCCACGGAATCTGTTTAGCAACCAGTTAAGTCCTACCAGATCATCACTAGGGTCCAAAGGAAGTAGCCCATGCTCTTGTGCTGAGGCTATAGAGCTGCACTTACCTTTGTCACACTGAGGTCCGTATTTGCCAGGGTCTGAGCAGAACTGGCAGCTCAAGCCTTGAAATGCCTCAGAGCAAACACAAGTCCCGTTTCCATCCAGGCCATCCATACACTGTGATATGGAAGGGAGGTGATTGTCATGTATGAATTCAAACAGATCTTTACCCTAGAAAAGAGACTCTATGCCTGTCTATATTTTGTGACTCTGACAGACTCTCAGGAAGAACCCCAGCTTTGCTGAAAAAAGTGTTTCAAAGCAAAAACTTTCCTTATGCTTTTTCTTTACTGCTATATATTCTTTCTTTGCAGTTTTTATTTGAGATTAGTGAGTTGGGTCATTACTCTGTGCTGTGCAAATTAAAAGCATGAGAATGGGCCGCTCAGCCTTGCCTGTGTGTTGGACACCTAGGAATCTGCAATTTGGACATCTGAGAGGAGAGAGATTAATTTTCCCTCCTACCTATAACTGAACCTGAAATTCATGGCCATCACTGAACAAAGATGAAGGGGGGCAGCCCTTGTGGAACCCAATTCCTGTTGTGTTCAAAAATACTCCGGGGACTTTTGGGACACAGCTCATCCTTCCCCCCTCTGGAGTGCAGGGTGCTGCTGGATGCTCTGCTTACCTGCCCATTTCCAGAGCAGGGTTTGGAGAAACCTCCTGGACACGGTCTGCAGTCAGGGCCAAAGAAGCCTTTGCAACACTTTGGTTCCTGCAAAATAAAAAAAATACCTTCTTTTTCAGTGCTTTAGGGCAGAGGCAGTGTGTAAAGACCAAATCTTTATTGTGTTTTGGCCCTCTGGGAAAGGCCTAATAACTGTCTTTGAAAAGCCTTGTGTTGAACCAGAACCAGCTCTGCAATGGCCTCATCAAAATCCAGGAAGGGTGTTGTCCGTTCAATAAGGGAATGCACAGACTACCAGGTATTGCCCTTGTTCTTATCAGACTCATTGTTAGAAATCCCCATCCTGTCCCTACTTATGAACATGCCAGTGGGATCTGCTCATATTGTGTCCAGTCTCATATTTGCCAGTGGGAGCGCAGTGGAATTAGGATGCAGGCAGTCTGCTTGGCATCTGAGATTAGGAACCTCAGAATGTTTCACCCCAGGGAGATGCTGTGACAGTCAGATGTGCTGCTTTGATCTTCCTCCTTCCCCTCTGCACCAGGGTGGGATTTAGCCACCATGCAGCTCTGAATGGCCCTTTCAGTCCTATCTGTTACTTTATTTGTGAAATGGCTTCTTGATCCATTTATTTATACGGAGAAAGTGTATTAGCAAAGATCCATTTGCATGTGTGATTCAAGAGAACTAGGAATTAGCAAAAGGCTTACAAAGCTTACAGTTTCTAGATTTATCTGCCTGTCACTAAGTGATGCTCACAAAGTGCAGAAGCCTATTTAGGAGCCCCAGAAGCCAGAAGGGTGTAATTACTTCTCAGGGGCTAATGACTTCTGCAAGAACTAGATTTCCCAAGCAGTAGTTGGGGTGATTCTCGTGTTTCCTGCTCACTGTTATCCAATATCGTGGGAAGTTCTGGGACAGGAGTGGCTGGGACCAGGAAAGGATGAGTTGTCCTGTTCTTCATGGGTGAAGCTGTATGGGAAAATGAATACACCTGGGCTTGGAGCCTCATGTGAAAACTCCTGCATGGCAGAGTATGAATGTGCTGTTGTCAATGACACAGGAAAGCTATTCTGGATTTTCCCTGATATTTAGCTCTGAGATGTACGTTAGCTCCTCTCAGTCTGGTGATGAAGTGCATGGAAAATACATGGACATGTCCAAACACCTCTCAACTCCAAAAGAAAAGTTCACCATGTATAAAGCAATATTTTGGAAAACTTTCACATACATTTCACCTTAAGGAGCTGTAATTCTATAGCTTTGCTGTTATATTGCAGGCTCTAGCACAGGTGATTTTTTGAAAGGTTGGGCATTCAGTAATGCACCTCTGTTTTGAGAAAGGTTGGAATATACACAAAAGAGAAGCATTAATATTTCTAAGCTACGTAGAGTTCTGTGATACAGTCTTAATGTCACAGCATAATTTATCTGCAGGACAGAAAGCACATTGCTGGTATTGCATTTTAAAATTTTATTTAATTCTGTATTTTTCACAATATGAACTTTCTTCTCATTGTTTCTGAGTACTCATTTACAGGACTACTATCAGTTAATTTTTATAGAATGGGGAATGTATTGGTTTGGCATGAATGGTATAAAAAACAATTAGTGATCTTCTTTAAAAACTGACAGGCGTGTTAGCCAATGGGATACAAGTGCACACCTCTGGGACACAAGGTTTAAATTCAGGAGATTTTGGGAGGCTCGCTCTCTTCCGCTGCTGGCCTGNAACTGTAATCTAGTGATCCTAGGAGATTTTTGAACAGGGTGGAATGAGAAGAAGTCTCAGCACCAGTGGAGAAGGGAGAAGATATTTGTTTCCTCAATATGAGAAATCCTTTGCTTGTGGAGCTGTGCATCTTTAAAAGGTGAAACCCCAGTGTAAATCCACGGCCCATATGTAGTCATGGCAAAGGTTATGTGATTGGAAGGGCCGCAATTGCAGGTTCCCGGGCGGGCTGCTTTTGTGAGAACTGGAAGACACAAACAGACTGTGTCTCTTGTGGAATGTTACCATAACGATAGGAGAAACTTTCCTCTCTCAAAGACTGAATGAAAGACTATTTTAAAAGCCGTACTGATCTAGAGTTCTGAGTTCTGTCTCTCTACATTGTTTGTGGGAAAGTAAACTGTTGGTAGGGGGAGGGGAGTGCTTTTGAAAGGTTTCAATTTTGTTCCCTTTCCTAGTGTGCGTTAATAAATCTTTTTTTTTATCTTTAAGTTAAGCCTGGTTTGCCTTCCTTATAACCCTATTCCACAGTGGGGAAAACATTTAGACCACTACACTAAATTTAGCAAACAAAATTCGGTAAACATTAAACATTACAATTTTTGGTGTTTCTGCCTGGTTACTAATTTTAACCCCTTACAGGGAATAACATTTCTGTGGTAGCTAGACTTGAATTTTGTATGTGGAGAAATACGCAGCTAAATTTGCATCTCTTAGATACAAAGCAGATGGGAAATCTTCAATCCTTCCTGAACCTGCGTCTGCAGACTGTTACTTCAGGGAGGACGCTTTATCAAAAGGAAACTTCTAACAGATGTGAGATCTACTTTAAACAAATTCAGTTTATTAACTCTCAAAGCATCATCATAGTGATTCTCATTCCTCACATCTCTCCTCTGCTGAAATAGGACTTGCTCCACCTGAGAAACAAGTAAGAGCTTCTATGAAGTACACAGGGAATTTTGCAACAGCAAACAAAATAATGCTGAAATTATCAGATGATTCAGTCATTGCCAAAAAGAGATAAAAGTACCATCTATATCTGTATTTTAATGCAGTCTCCTGTATTCATATGTGGTTCTTTTGCTCTCTGTATTGGCAATGACCAAAATATGAGCATGCCTTCCCCCTGTGCCTTTTGTATTTCTGTTGGGAAATGTCACTTAGGATGAGCTGTGCATCCTGGGGACAGAGAGCCAGTGCATGTTGTAAAGGACCTGCCCACACCCTAGATGGAAACAATAGGGATAGGGATTTACAAAGGAATTATACCAACTGCTGAGATGCAGACTTATGGATGGTGTACCCTGTAAATTTTAAGTGCCTCTGTTTCAGGACTTCTAAGTGTTACAGCATGAATCTGGAACCAAAGGGCAGCACCAAGGCTATATCTGCTGGCTCTGATTTTTGAAGAATGGTTGTTCATTTCCACCTTTGCCTTTCTTTCCCTGTTTTTCCTTCCCTCACTCCCTTCTTTTAATGAACATGAAGCTTCCTCAACAGAAGAAAACAAGGACATGAATGCACCGGTGTCCTCTACTCAACTCAGTATAATGAGTTTACTAATATTGTCTGAGAGTCTAGTGAACTCTACACATTTAACTTCTATGAGAATATTTTATTTCTTCCTGGAAAACCACAGTTTAGTTGAGTCTAGAATGCAGGCACTGTGAACAGGAATTTGTCTTGTGTATAGGTGGCAAAGAATTTGCTTCCACATTGTAGATCCTGTACTCCATTATAATCCAGTGGTACATAGATTTTTTTTTGTCTTCACCCTTTGGTTGCTCTTCCTGACTAGCTGATTTATCACCATGTGATGGTGACAGAGGCTGGCAATTACATTACTGAGGGGCTATAAATTCCATTGGNCTGCCCACACCCTAGATGGAAACAATAGGGATAGGGATTTACAAAGGAATTATACCAACTGCTGAGATGCAGACTTATGGATGGTGTACCCTGTAAATTTTAAGTGCCTCTGTTTCAGGACTTCTAAGTGTTACAGCATGAATCTGGAACCAAAGGGCAGCACCAAGGCTATATCTGCTGGCTCTGATTTTTGAAGAATGGTTGTTCATTTCCACCTTTGCCTTTCTTTCCCTGTTTTTCCTTCCCTCACTCCCTTCTTTTAATGAACATGAAGCTTCCTCAACAGAAGAAAACAAGGACATGAATGCACCGGTGTCCTCTACTCAACTCAGTATAATGAGTTTACTAATATTGTCTGAGAGTCTAGTGAACTCTACACATTTAACTTCTATGAGAATATTTTATTTCTTCCTGGAAAACCACAGTTTAGTTGAGTCTAGAATGCAGGCACTGTGAACAGGAATTTGTCTTGTGTATAGGTGGCAAAGAATTTGCTTCCACATTGTAGATCCTGTACTCCATTATAATCCAGTGGTACATAGATTTTTTTTTGTCTTCACCCTTTGGTTGCTCTTCCTGACTAGCTGATTTATCACCATGTGATGGTGACAGAGGCTGGCAATTACATTACTGAGGGGCTATAAATTCCATTGGCAGTTTTAAAGGTGAATTCTCTGCAAGCTCAACATGCAATAACTTCAGAGAGGTTGAACCTTTCAGAGTGTGGATATGGACTTTGTCAAAGCTATGGTACTTGTGACTATCAATGTCTTGTTTTTCAATCAAGTTGGCATAAATCCTAGAGCCAGAATCTGATGTGTTACATCGCTGTGTTTTGTAGCCATTGGACAGGAGACTATAAACCTGAATTATGGCATTCCTCCCACAGATTTATCACTGGACCTGTGGGGAAAGAATAAGGTACTAGTTTGGATTTAGTAGTCCTTCATATTGTACAGGACTTAAAGGAATAAAGTACCAGACTTAAAAAAGCATTCGTGCAGCAAATAGCTGAGGAACCAATACCACTACTATGTTTTGAAGGGCTGTGGGTCAGATATATTTTGGCAAATACATTTAGACATTATAAAAGCCCTTTTATAAGCTGCATAGTCATGTCTGAAGCTGACATAGGATCTTGCCTTTCTTTGTGTTTCTGAAAATTCCTGTAAGAGCACCTTTGCTCCTTTAAAACGTAAAAATCTGGCTGATTGTTGTGGGCAGTATTTCCCCCTGTTGGTGTTGCTCTCCTTGTTGCTCAGTGCCACTTGATGTCACCTACTTAGTCCCTTTCTCCCCCTGGAATGGCCCGAGCCACGTGTATCTGCTCCTATTTTCATGAGGATAGCAGTCTGGTCTCTCTCTCCTGCCACGCCCCAGCAGGACAGACAAAAGTGTCTGCGCCTCCAGGGAAGGTCAGATCTGCCTGTTTTCAGTGCTAGATTGATATGTTGCCTTTACACTGAAGTTATTGGAGCACAAAGATACATTCCCATCAAATGTGCCACAGGGGTGCTGATCTCTGGGGGAAGGTGGAGCAGGGAGCTGGGGTCAGCTGCTCCTTCAGTGCTCCGTGCACCACTTGTCAGAGATCATCAAAATTGGCCTTAGCCCACACATCAGGCAGGTACTGAGGACCTGTTGTCCCTTCTGTGCTCTCTGTGACATTAAGAATAAGCCCTGCTGTCCTTCAGTTAGGCTCAGGTGCAGCTTTCAGCATTTGGGTATGGTTACATGGAGAAGTATGCATTAGCTTTCAGCATTTGGGTATGGTTACATGGATAAGTATGCATTAGCCTTAAGGTTTCATCTTTAGGGATGTAAAGTTCTTGTGTGTAGATCTACAAGCTCCTACAAAGTTTGTGTCTTTTAACTCAGTAAATGTAAGAAGATTTATTAGGTGGTATTGCTCCCATTTTCTGAGAGTGTTGGAAATGCTTGGTGCAGAGTAAAAACCTGCAAAAGCCTTTGCTCCTTTGTGTTTTCCTGGCTAGCAGTGCTCTGCTTAAATCTTGGAACATATATTTTTAACTATGCATGAAGCTTTCAAGGCTGACAGAGGTGCCTAACTTAAATTTGGGGAATAATTTTTGTGACTGACAGTGTTTGTTTTGTCATTAAATAATTTTTTGTCTGTTGCTTTAGGATTGATGTTGGACATAATTTTTAGGTAGGTTTTTGGTAAGGAAGGCAGATTATTGAAGTTCTCTGGGGGTGGATTGCATCAGAGATTGCTGCTTGGAGCTCTGCCTGGTTTATGATTATATGGCACATACAGCACTTTGTAGTTANTAATGGAAAGAAAAATACTGTTCTGGAGTAGTTACCTTGAGAAACAGAGTAGTTTTCCCTCAGAACATGACACTTGTATACTCCCATGTACTTGTATGCACAGATGGGATTCAGGAACTAGAGGAAAGACTTGGACTGGAGAAAGAAAGGGTATTTCAAAGGGTTAATGCAACAACTAGATTTTTTAAAAATTATATAGGATGTGTTCATATCAGTTCCTCTTTGCAGTACTGCTAGGCTAGTGGCCATTGATATATTTATTTCCAGAAAAATCTCTTTCAAAAGGATGATATCAGAGAAAGTTAGTAAAGTAAAGAGGAAGCTGGAATGCCTTGCATGGAAGAGTTGGAGATACAAATTCATCGTGATTCTCTTACCTTTGTGACCTGACTTGTCTCATCACNATGTTGCCTTTACACTGAAGTTATTGGAGCACAAAGATACATTCCCATCAAATGTGCCACAGGGGTGCTGATCTCTGGGGGAAGGTGGAGCAGGGAGCTGGGGTCAGCTGCTCCTTCAGTGCTCCGTGCACCACTTGTCAGAGATCATCAAAATTGGCCTTAGCCCACACATCAGGCAGGTACTGAGGACCTGTTGTCCCTTCTGTGCTCTCTGTGACATTAAGAATAAGCCCTGCTGTCCTTCAGTTAGGCTCAGGTGCAGCTTTCAGCATTTGGGTATGGTTACATGGAGAAGTATGCATTAGCTTTCAGCATTTGGGTATGGTTACATGGATAAGTATGCATTAGCCTTAAGGTTTCATCTTTAGGGATGTAAAGTTCTTGTGTGTAGATCTACAAGCTCCTACAAAGTTTGTGTCTTTTAACTCAGTAAATGTAAGAAGATTTATTAGGTGGTATTGCTCCCATTTTCTGAGAGTGTTGGAAATGCTTGGTGCAGAGTAAAAACCTGCAAAAGCCTTTGCTCCTTTGTGTTTTCCTGGCTAGCAGTGCTCTGCTTAAATCTTGGAACATATATTTTTAACTATGCATGAAGCTTTCAAGGCTGACAGAGGTGCCTAACTTAAATTTGGGGAATAATTTTTGTGACTGACAGTGTTTGTTTTGTCATTAAATAATTTTTTGTCTGTTGCTTTAGGATTGATGTTGGACATAATTTTTAGGTAGGTTTTTGGTAAGGAAGGCAGATTATTGAAGTTCTCTGGGGGTGGATTGCATCAGAGATTGCTGCTTGGAGCTCTGCCTGGTTTATGATTATATGGCACATACAGCACTTTGTAGTTATTGCCAGAGGTAATAGATCTTTACTGCTAGTGTTTTCTTCATTACATTTTGATGCTGTCCAGATCTGCTGGGAACCTCTTTCCAGGCTGTGGTTCTGGACTGTTGTAAGCTAAGACATTAAATATTTTCCTTTTGTACCGGAACTGTTACTGGCCCAGGTATGGGCTTCAACATGGTCCAGAGGCAGCTCGCTGGGGCTGTGCTTACTCCAAGTGAAAAGTTTTGTCTGATATTCAGCCCTCATACCAGAAACAGCATCTGAATGTTACCAAGTAAAGGCCTGTACTGTGTTACCTAAGTGAGCAAGATTTGTCAAAATCCACCCTTTTAAACAGGAAGAGTTTTGTTTCTGGAGGAAAGCAGGGCTAGGGGAAATTGTTGCTGCTGAAAATAACATATTTC